>MQRK01151475.1:0-11502 GCA_001938485.1 Girardia tigrina | reverse complement strand
TATTATTTTACTCTGAAACTGTTATTTTAATTGTGATTTTTTTAAACCTAATTTTTTATAAAAGTTCTTTCAATTTAATTAATAAAATATTATCATTACACTATAATTTTTTATAAAACATATTTCATTTTAATTAGTAAAATGTTATCAATACACTGTAATTTTTTATAAAACTTATTTCATTTTAATTAGTAAAAATATTATTTTTTAATTTATCTCAAATATAATT
The DNA here is from genome assembly GCA_001938485.1 of Girardia tigrina. NCBI lineage: Eukaryota > Metazoa > Platyhelminthes > Tricladida > Dugesiidae > Girardia > Girardia tigrina. Next base: position 11,273 of record MQRK01151475.1, on the reverse strand, counting down.
ATATTTTTAATTTAAAAATATGAAAAATTTATAGTTCACCAAAAAGAACCCCTAACAAGTATAATGAAAGACCTACTCAATTATTGAAATAAGTCCCCAAGTAACTATTATTATTTAACAATTATAAATAATAAACAAATATTTGATTAGAAAAATGTAATTAACAAAAGTTAAGGATAAACAGATAATAAAAATTGAATGACAGATGAAAAGATGGAGGGTTAATGTATCACTAACTAACTCGAGTGTGGTTAATATGCGTACACAATAATTTTAAATACTCACAAAAAAAAACCTGAAAAATCTGAGAATAGGTTAGTACTCGAACACCAACAAATGTTTGGCCGTCACTGTTTTAGTGGTAGACAAATAATTGTTTCTTCAAATTATCTGCAGAGATAAAATAATTGTTCTGTACTTGATTGGTAAATGATATAAGGATTATTTGGTGACGAAATAAAATAAATTTTCTATACTTGATTGGTAATTGATATATGGTTTTCTTTATGAGACTCTTTTCGGAAATTGGTTTTGGTTTGTCTTAGAATAAAGAAATGAATAGAGATTGATGTTGTGATTTAGCGATAAATAAGGCGATAACTCCTTCAAATTAATTATTGCAGTCGATTTTTGTATTGATCATTAAATTTTTATTTTAATTTTTAAAATCGCTTAACAACATAATGTCATTAAGCGTATAATATAAATAATTTTAATATAATATATAATATAATATAATAATAATTTAAATACTATAATCTCAATAATATCTTTTGGTGATACTACAGCTTCCATTAGTACATATTGTTGCTTTAGCCATTATCATATCAAATGTTGGTTTATTCCGTAATACTGCATGTAACACTCATACGATACTTTAAAAAATCACACACGATCTTCTGTATTCTGGGTTGTAGAGAGAGAGCGTTGTTTATTATGCAGGAATTCAAGCACCGATTTCAGCATAAATGTCGGGGTCTTTTTAACGTCACCGAAGTAACTTCTCACACACGTCTGCGTTGAGAAAATAAGACCAAAACAACGATCATAACTTCCTTACTCCAATGGAATGTGATGTACGCTGTTCCAAAGCTGATGTTAAAGGCATTTGAAAATTGTTCCTTCGTCGCTTGCCATTCATTGTTCACTATATTTTTCAGTTTTCAAATATTTCTCCACCAATTTCTAGAGAAATCTGCCATTTTCCACAATTTACAATTACATTCCTTCACACTCTATATCGCTATGAAATTCCTTAATCTACTTGCTCTTTGCAGATCGAAAGGGGCCCTTTTTACCATAGGCTTCAGTAGAATTTTAATTCGTTTAAAAATAATTGTATGAGAGTTAAAATCCATTTTTGACTTCTTTACGATAGTTTACCATATAAATAATGCTGTAGGTGAAATAAAAAATCACTTTTTTTCGAGTTACGTGGTGACGTAGACTGGGAGATTAATTAGTAATGTATGTACCCAAATTTGCATACAAAACAAATACATCTAAATTGGTAAACTTGTGACAGTTTTTTAACTTTTGACTATTTTGTCAGACATATTTCTCAGTTATTCAATTTAACGTGAAATCTGACGTTAAAAAGTGTAGTGTAATCAAGTTTTTGCTTCTGATAATAATTGAACCTGATGAAATAATGTGCAAACTAAACGAGACCTATGTTGAAGATGCTAAACAATCAAACAATATAAATTTTCCGAGATAATTTTGCATGGTTCCAAAATGATTCTTCTAGATCCTAATGCAATTTATGTGACTCAAATTGAAGTAATAATATATATATTTAGAAGCATAAATTGATGAATTATGCTTTTTTTATCCGCTTTTAAACCAAAAGTACAAAATGAAGCCATAAGTGACTGAATAAATACAATCTTAAAATAAGACATTTATAGTACATGATCTTTAGACTTTAATTAATATTGTGAAATAAATTATATGTAAAATTGTTATACATGCTTAATTTTTTTTATAATTACATATGACAAACATTTGGATATTTATACATTTGAATAAATATAGGGTGACACATTTAAAACTTGAATTTAAAAAACCTTTTCATGAATAGAGACTTATGGGTTTTAATAATTGGACTTTTTGCAAAACTTTCAAGATTTTCATCAGAATTACGAATTTTCATCGCAGAAAAGTATCTTTGATGCAACAAAGCAGAATCGTCAACCTCATGAATGTACAAAACGTGTTTTGGCTGCGTTTTGAAATCAATTTTAATGCGCTAATTAGTAAATAGAGATCATCTTGAACGATTCTGGAACGTCAAAGAGAAAGAGCTCAAATTTTTGATACCGAAAGAGTTAAAAATGAGAGAAATTATTGAAAACAAACCAGCAACATCGCAGTGACGAATATTTCCAGAAATAAGAATGTCAAAGATATCATTTCTAATAATAATACAAAGTGAAGTAAGTTTTGTTCATATAAATGCAGCTAACGCAATAATTATAACAATGGGATAACATACGGCGATTTGTTTTGAACGTCTGTTGCAATAATGGAAAGAAAGAAAAATTAATACAAAAGAATGATGTTCAGTGATAAAGCTTAATTTTACCTCACCAGCGACGAGATCAAACACAATTATAGATTTTACGGTTCTTAAATACTAGTTATTTTTATTTTAAAATAATGCAACCAAAATGAGTTATATTTTGAGTCCTGATGATAGTTAATAAAATACAGTGTCAAATATTCAAAATGATTTGACGAAACTTGTTTCAGAGACTACTTGGTTGGGTAAGCTGGATTATTATTCATTTATACAAGATAAACTACCTGGCTCATCGAGCTGTACAAAGTAATTTTGTGTCCTTAAAGAACATATTTACGAACATATTCATTTATTGGAAAAATTAATTAACACCCGAGACGGATTTGAGTGGCTTTTGTACTTTTCGGATTTCAATCCTTGGGAAGCTTTCCTCTAATAATATTTTAAAGATGATTTGTATAAGAATGTTTGAAAAACTAAAGAACTTAAAAAAGCTATAAATAGACAAATTTCATCAATTTTAATGCTGAAAAATGTTATACGGAGCTTTTACAAAAGACTTCATCCTTTGAACGCATCAAACTGTGAACACTTCGAAAACATTATTTAATAAACCAGAACCTTTTAAAATCTTATCATACAAATTTTATATTTTAATTCTTTTGGGTTTTTCATAATATTTTTTTACTTTTCAAGTTTTGGATAGAACATCCTGTAAAAGCTTCAAAAGCAAAATTAACGTTACTAGTAACATAATTTAACATATCAAATATAGGGCAAATCAAGTACAAATTAAAAATTCAAACACATCCATGGTCCAAATATATACATATTTTTTATTTGAATTTAATCATGTTTTTTTGTTAAAGTTCCATTTTTGTATTTTTATGAAAAAAATCCTCTGTTACTTTTTTTATCAAATTTTTAAAATCTTTTTTAAAATGACTTGTTTTAGGCAGAAGTAAAAAAGTTAAATTCGTAAAATTAAGTCGATAAAAGTAACTTAAAAATATAAAAAATCATTTTTTTCGGTTTTTGATTATCTCAAAAAATTTTACAAAGGAATTTCGTGGCAAAAATTATAGAAATAAATAAATACATTTCCAGAATTTACAGAGGCAAATTTTCGATTGCAGCAGGGCGAATTTTCTACAGTAAATGTTAACATATGACATATGCTTTTTACAGACGAGGAATTTACAATTATTTTAATTGAAACCGGTTTTTTTAGTCAGAATAATCGAATTTTGGAAAAATTAATTAGATTTTACAATTATTATAGGAATAACAAGCTTTATCATCGAAATAATTCTTGTTCAGTGTCTTAATTTTTAGTTTTATAATTATCTTCTGATGCACATATAATCAAAAAGGTTTGGTAAAACTGGTGACCGGACGTATCCGCAAAGGACTTTTCCGCTCTCGGAAAATTCATACTTTTTTAAAACTAAAAAAATGAAATAAAAGTATAATTTTATAAATATAAAAATATATTATTGCATAATTTTGTTGTGCGAACTAAATAAAATAAAAATATACAGTTTTTTCTGCACACGAAAAATTTATATACTACAATACAACATAATTTTCATGTAAAAACTTAATAAAAAAATAAATATAAAATTCAAGAATAAAAAGTCAATAAAGAGTTCATATACGTGGGCTGTCCGAAAAGTTCTTAGCCTAACAAAGAAAAAGAAAAGTTAAATTTGAAAATATATATTTGTTTTTCAATATAATCTCCCAAAACATTAATACATTTATTCCAACGTTTTTTCTACCATTGCTATTCCTTGATTAAAATGATTTTCCTCGAGCTCTGCAAAATAACCGTTTACAACTGCAATAGCTTCATCATTTGATGTATAACCCTTTCCATCAAGGTACTTTATTAGGTTAGGAAACAAATAATATTCACTTGTAGCCAAATCTGGTGCATACGAGTATGATCAAGCAATTCCTACTTCAATGCATTCAACTTAGCCATCGTCAAACCACTTTTGTGAGCAGGTGCATTCAGTGGCGTACCGAGGGTATCTGGCGCCCGGGGCAGGAAAGCCTGTCGGCACCCTTTACGATAATGCATGTAATTCATAGTTGCCGGTTTTCTTCGAAAATAAGACCAGGTCTTTTATTCAATGAAACACCGTTTTTGAAAAGTAATTTGTTTTCCAAAAATAAGTCCACCTATATTACAAAACTGTTTTGAATCAATATTCCTTGATGTTAGTTTTGAAACTTCAAAATAGATTTTAATAACAGATCTTATCTCTTCAACTGGACCGTTATCTTCCTGTCCTACACTCAAAATTTTTTTAACAGAGAATCTGTTTCATTTCATAAAATTTTAATCCACCTTACATTAAAATTTGCAATTGCAAGATAACTTGAGATTTTATTTGCTTGCTCTCTCTGAATAACAAGTCTTTTCTTTTCTTTTCGTTCCAAGCATAACCACTTTGCAAGATCTTCTTCAAGTCTAGAAAAAATGGTGGTCTGTCATATCTGACTTTAAATGTCGAAGATTTGTTTTTATAATTGCATAAAAACTTTTCTTGCTTTTTTTCCAATAACACAGTATTTTATTCATTATGTTACAATCTCTTGATGTTTTGAATATATTGTTATTATTTTGCATCAAAATATCAAGAGTCTTTATTTCAATACTTTATGACTTCCTATGCATAGGATAAGAAACGCAAAAATTAAAATAATGAATCGTCAAACATAAAAAATTGAAAAACGAAGAAGTAAAAAAATATTAAATTTATATTTCGATATGAAAATAACAAACATGCTCATTTTAATAATTTAATTTAATAATTTAATTTAATTTAGTTTAATAATTTAAAATCATTTTTTTTATAAATTTAATCTTTTAAAACAAAAGTTTATTTATACTCATATTTTATTTGATTTAAAATTTTTTTTAATAAAAATCGTTATTTTTGCTAAAAAATATTATTTAAGCATATGAAAATAAGAGCAGGGTCTTATTTTTGGATGGTCTTATTTACGGGGAAAATCCGTACATAAGAATACTCATCCGTATGCAATACAAAATTTACTTGTAATGTTAAGGAAGTTAACAAAAGAAATCTGTCACAAATGTTATATTTTATCAAAAAACAACTTTTCGTGATTTTGCAATTACAAAGTTTTTCATGACATCATCAAAGTTAATTGTTTTGACTAGCTCCTTCTTTATACTTAGTAGTATCAATTCATACCAACGCTTCTGTCCCTTTGAAACTCTCAAATAAGTTAAACGCTCGCAGCTTGCAATTGACAGAGATAGTCAGCATAATTTTTAAAGCAATTCGCAGGTTTGGAAATATGTCATTGTCATAGGAAATAATGAATAAAATTAATTCCAGTGGGCTGTTTGAGCAGCATCTGACCGTAATTTCAGTAACATATTGCAATCACTGATTTATGCAAACAGTTTAGTTCCATCGATATCAGTTTTATAAAACTCAACCAGTGCGCATAGTGTTATTGAATATCATCAGATGTCTCACTGACAAACAATTTGTTGATATCGAAAAGAAACCAAACTTTTCATCTACCGATTTCAGACGACCAAATCGTGTTTTCATATCTTGGATCAGTCTATTGACAACTGATTTCATAGTACGAGTTTTTTCTTCAACCGCACTGAGTCATTAGCATTTTCAACATCAATTGTGTTAGACGTCTGATTCTTCCTTCTATTCTAATTTTCGATTTCTCACATACAATACTACCTAGTTGCTGCTGAGACCTTCCAGATCCAAAAATATGTCATGAAAATTCCTTGATGGATCATGAAGTCGTTTTTGGATTCAGTGAATTTTCGACACCACTGTATGCCAAAAATTAATTCGAGTGATAATAATTAAAATTTATGACATATTGAAGCAAACTATATGCACCATTCTGGGTGTCACTTATTTGAGTACCATTTTCATACAGATCTTCTAATAGCTGTATTAATTAATCAAACTGTTCTTGGATTACCTCCATTTTATCTTGTGTTGAAACAGTTAAAGCATTGAAGAAGAGATTCTGCTCTGTACCAAAAAATGTCAACTGGATTCTGTTTTGCTGCATGTTATCCAGCTAAATTCAGGTTATGGTTATTACAATTTACAAACGATGCTCGAGAATTTCGAATGGAAATTCTTTGTTTCAGTCCTTACAGTTCTCCTGTCGTTACAGCTGCATTGTTATAACACTGAGATTGACAGTCAGTCATAGTAAGATTGTCCGCTTGCAATTGATCAGCAATATCACTTTCTAGTGTTGATGTATTTTTGCATGAAGCTGAATAAAACCAAGGAAAGCTCCTTTGATGGTAAATTTCTTAGTTATAAAATTAACACCAATGAACCGAAAAACTTTTAATAACTATTCACAAAGTGCTAGGTTAGATGCTGAATCCAGCATTAACCCATAATATTTGTATCGTCGAATATCACAGAGTATCTGCTTTATGACTGGAGTTGCAAGAAAACTGATAATTTCATTTTGAATTCTTGGTGTCGGATATGAAACTAAACCAGGAAAATCCATAGCATGCTGTAAATGATTTGATAATAGTCGATCAAACTGAGCAATCAGTTTCATTATGGCTAGAAAATTTCCAATATTATAACATTCAGTGTCGCAATGTTCAGTGAAACTTTCAGAGTGACCAAGTCTGTTTGTCCTTTTGAATTTGTTTTTTAATTTACGTATCTATCAACCTACCTTGGGAAATCCGATGTTCCATTTTCTTCTATTTGGTAAAAGATGTTCGATGACTTGGGCTGGTCTCATGATCCTGTACGTCGCCAATTACTAAAGCCAGAAGAAGATCTTGAGTTACTGTTTGATGAGGTGAATAATTCACAACAGAAATAGTACGCCAATGTCTTAGATTGTGAATAAAGCAAACAAGATCTGTTAACTTCCTCTCCATTGTTAAGACTACGTTTATACCCCGTTGATGTCATCGAATGACCTGTATTAACTACAAAATCAGCATCCGGATTTTGAAATACTTTTGACCCACGGCAAACGAACTCCATGCAAAGATTGTCTGTCACAATTTATAAGCCCATTATGGAATCAAGATCCAAAAAACCAAAATCATGTGAATTAAGAAGCATACACTGCTTATATTCATTAGTGGCTTGAGCAGCCTCATGAGATGAATCTGACTCGGGCATTTCTGGCTGCAATTGGATGATACATGTCATCAAGGTCATCCAGCTGATTTAGGCATTCCGTTATTGGCATCGGTTATTGGCTTTGTCCAAGTTTATCCATATCAGACTCATAACTTTCAATTTCCTCTTCTGATCGCTGTTTCAAAACTGCTGCATAAATGAGTCACATATTTTAGCATCTGCTTCTTGTTGTAACTTTTTTTTGTGATATTCAGCTCCATTTAATTTGTTGCATTATATAATAAATTTTGAGATTAATAAGTAAAGAAATAAAATTGATTTACATGAAGCATGAAAATTCAGCCGCATGATTATATCTGCCCTTTTCTTCACCAAACCATGTCTTTTCTCATGAATTATTTTACATCTAGTTTATCATAAAGTCTTGAGTAATATTCTGAGTTGACTGATTTACCTTTCTCAAGATAATCGATCAATAAAACACCGTTGCAATCAAAAAAAATGTTGCCGTAATTTTCTCCGCTGATTGAACTGTTTTAGCCTTCTTTGGTGCACTTCCACCAGCTTCAATCCATTGTTTTGACTGTTGTTTCATTTTTGGTGTATAATGGTTAATCCATGTTTCATCAACAGTTATGAAACGACGTGTACAATCCACTTTATTTTCTCTAAAACGATCCAAACAAGCTTGAGAATTTCTCATTCGATTAATCGAAATTGGTTTCTTCTCTAAATTTTAAATATTCAAATCATTTATACATTACAACTTGATTTCCACGTGAGCTAACTGAATACTGCATATTTTTTGGAATTTAAATTTGTAATAAATTTAAAAATGAAATAAATTAAATAAACAACTGATTAATTCAATACTTTTTGATATCATTCATTTAATATCACTTACTGGTAAAAATCATTAAACCAAAAATCCCAACAACATAGAAGTATATATAATAGAAGTATAGAAGTTTCCGGAGTAGTTTCAATAATTACAGTGTCACAGAACATATCTTAAATTTCGATTGCGAAAATATTGAAGAATTCTTTGCGAGTCAATGAAACGAACATATTAAGGAAAACTGCCGACGAACACCTTAAATCCAACAGAGTTGAGCGAGTTATTCTGGATGTTGACATATGATATGAAATATCATAATTATACTTTTGATAGAGATCCTTGTTGACATCAAGCGCAAAAGTAAAATCAAAGACTTTGTGAAACGGAAAACGATTTCTCATTCAATCGTTGCTTAATACAACGGAAAGAACTGTTTAAATGTAAGGGAACGGCATGAAAAAGATTGTAAAGCTTAAAGGCGATCGGTGTGTCAAAATATAAGACTTTTTTGAATATGTCAAAAATGAATTTTATTTTTCATATAAAATTAGTTTTACTTGGTAAAATCTGTTACTATACTTTAAGGTTAATATTAATAAATATTAATAATTGTATTTATTATTATATTATATAAAAAATTAAATAAAATAATAACCTAAAATATGTAGGTATGTCTCGTTTCTCGACCTTCTGATCGAACATAAATGTCTGAAACTGTGGATATGCCATCTGTGAACTAGGATAACTGTATTTCATATATATTTTGTAAATTTCTTCCACGAAACTAGAATTATGTTTCCGACATAAAGCGTGAATGACATCAATTTGACTAAGTTCATCAAGAACCGTTTGAAATGAAACATGATTGTAAGAATTCATTGGTAAAAAACTTGCTGTTTCGGAACTGATTTTAGTAATGGAAATTAAATTATCCTTTTGAAACTGAATTGATGCTTTGATCTCCGGTCCGAGAAGTAAATAATTATCGTCACATTTGAATGAATACAAACAATATTCGAGATTTTCAAGATTCTACATTTTTAAAAAGAAAATAATTTTCAGAATTATTTTTTTATAAATTGTTAAGAGCATTGAGACAATTATTATTATAACTTGTATTAGTATCACATTTAGAGTAATCACAACTCTCGGAAGACAGTTTGACATCCTTCTAATTCGTTCATTTCTATTTTTTCTAATAATGATTATTCGAACAATTTTTTTAAATCTTTCACATAAATTTTATTACGTTGTAAAAAATGAATTTAAATTTAAACTTCCTAGACACAAATATATTATAAAAGCTATACTTTAAAATTTTCTAAACTAATAAAAATATCTTTTAATTCAAATATTTAAATTTGATTTTAAATGCTAAAATCAAAAAAAATAAATTTAACAGATTATTATCATTTCGTTATTATTATTTTAATTATGTTCGAATAGTCATTTACCTTAAATACAAAAAATACCAATTTTCATCCGGGTACAATCAAACCTGTTTATGTGCTGTCCTTTTTTATGCGATTTTTTATTTATGCGAATTTTTGGGATGCGAATCAATTTCTCTGTGAAATTAATTTCGCTTTTAAATGCATTTTGTGTTGCAATTACGTTTAATTTGGAATTAATTTTGCGCTGGAATTTTGTTTAATTTTATTTTTTTCGTATTAGAATAAATTTCGTATAGAAATTAAATTTGTTTAATTTTAATTTAATATTTTTTATTTGATAAAATATGAAACAAAAGCCCAAAGATATAAACCAAGATATATTCAAATCAATATCATTACAGAATGAACGTATTTGCATCGAAGTCAGTTATATTGAGTTGATTGGATAAAAACTGCATTGACTTATCTCTCCGTTTATTTGTGCCATTTTCTGTTCTTGAGAGAAGATTTGGGTCACTTTGTCTAATTCTTTGTAAATTATTACATTCTATTGAAGCTCTCGAAAAATTATTTTTCAAGGCAGCAGCGTTAAACTAATAAATTACTAAAAAATCTGTTAACCATGTATGTTAAAAGTATAAAAAACCTTCAATTCTACTTCGTCGGTCTGAAAATGCAATAGTGTTTTGTGAATAAGTTTTTCAAACCATGTTCACCTAATTTTCCAAAGCTGCCTGTTTGAAATGCGAAATTAATTCTAACACGAAATTAATTCTGTCATCCGAATTTTTTGTGCGACCTCATACTTATAATTAAATTATAAGATCGCACAAATTAAAAGTCATAAAAAGGACCGCGTATAAACTGACTTGAGTGTACTCGAATCAACATACTGCATTTATACATTCATATAATTTAAAATATTTCTCACAAAATAAGTAAAATTAATAAAAGTTTTGAAGATCATATAAGTGCTCTTAATCTTTGCATAATAAATGAGAATTAAAGATGAAATTTTTATTTGAAATTTTAAACTCACAATTTTCGATAATTTCATTGTTTGAAATAGAACAACATAAAATGTATAATTTAAATCGGCAGAAATCACTCTTGTTGAGATATAAATGAAACCGTGAATATTTTCCGAATTCAAATTCAACTAAAACATTTATTTATCAAATAAACACGATTCACATAGCTCACGTTTGAACAAATTTGTGCCAAACATTCCGATTTAGCGTGATGATTATCACAGAAACATTGTGTAAATGGAAAAAAATAAAACTGTTTCGAAAAACAATCGAGAAATTTAAATGAAATTTGAGATGGAAATTTTTCCAAAAATGATTTTGTGTTTAACAATA
>MQRK01151474.1:0-12968 GCA_001938485.1 Girardia tigrina | reverse complement strand
TATATATATATATATATATATATATATATATATTAGGTTGTTTAAAAAATAATTTCGTTTTTTGAATGATCCTGATTTTTGATCATGTTTTGGAATAAATCTTTATAATTTAATTAGGTTTTATTCATAATTTTAAAGCTTATAAAAAACTCTAGATCCATGATCACAGCAGATTATTAATTTTAGTAAATCCTAATCGAAAATTCAGAACACAAATCAAACGTTTTCCACTTCAAATTTTCATATTAAAATTTAAATAAAATAAATAGTTTTAACTAAGTTTTGAATTAAATAAATGTTCCTTCTTTCAATAAAATATTTTTTAAATAAAATTAATATGTAAATAAAATTAATACTAAAAGTACAAAATTGAATTTTAAAAATAAAATCAGAAAATAATGAAAAATTTGTTTTAATAATTGTTTATTAACAAACATTAATAAAAGATTATCAATTTAGAACGATGTCGAATGACGAGAGTTTTGCTGAGAACTGTCCAAAAGACAATTCTGATTGTATTGAAAATAAAAGTTCGAAAACCCAGGTTGGTGTTCTTAATAAAAATAACGTGTTTATTTAAATAGTTGTCAATAATCAAAAAGTGCAATTACGAAAAATTTATTTATTTGAATTCAAACTTGGCCACAAAGCATCGGAGGCCGCCCCTAATATCAACGGTGTATTGGGCGATGGAACCACAAACGAAAGTATGTTACAACGTTGGTTTAAAAAATTTCAAGGAGATGAGACCCTCAAAGATGATGATGGCCGTACACGGAAACCTGCTATTGAAAATGAAAATTAGAAGGCTTTAGTAGAAGCAAATTCTCGCACAACAGTTCAATAGCTTGCGGAGGAACTAGGTGTCACGATAGGAACAATTTTAGACCATCTCCGTGACATTTACCATTCCTTATCACAAATGTGAGCATTAGAGTGATTATAGTGAGCCTATTAATATCAATGCTTTGAAAAAGGCTACTCCGAATAATTATGAACCTGAAATTTGTCCTTCATTGAGATTAACTCATTTCAATAAAATATGTGTAAATGTTTTTCGTTCTGGGAAAATGGTAATCACCAGTTTGAGGGATTTAAACTATAATGATAAAAAAAAAACTATTCATAAAAAATTCATAGACTTCGTCTTTTAATATTTTTATAATTTTACATTAATGATTGGAAAATAATTGAATATTGTATTGTCTGAAAGCTGAAAAGTAAATGTCTTAGAACTTTCTAAGTAAGAAACGGCCTAGCACAATTGAATCTTGGTCTGTCGGCAGATACTCATCTGAACCAATCCATCCGTATCGCTGGTCTTCGTATTCAACAGCGAATACACCAGATCCATGATCACAGCAGATTATTATTAATTTTAGTAAATCCTAATCGAAAATTCAGAACACCAATCAAACGTTTTCCACTTCAAATTGAAAATCTGATAAATCTAATTATAAGTCAAAAACAAATTTAAAATACTTTATTTGTCAAAACAAAACGTAATTTTAAAATTCAAATATATATATATTTCTTGTTTTTTTTCCATTCATTTTATTAGCTTATTTTCTATATATGTACCAATGGAATATAGAAACCTATTTTTGAAGGCCTTTTACTCTATCAATTTTTGCCAAACTTTGCAAATTTACTCATTTTTGAGGACAATAAATGATAATGTGATCAAAAAAAACTTTTTAAGGTCTGAAAATTAGAACGAAACGGTCCCATCGGAGTTCCTGAACACTGAACAAAGATCTACTATATAAATCATGGTTTGTTTGCATTACGCAAAAAAATAAATTGAAAAATAAATGAAGTCCAGTAAACCAATTTAAAGTCTCACTAGTAAATGAAAAAAATATTTTTTTATATCCATGCTTTATGCGGACGGCTCTCTGCTTGGTCAACAGAATTTTTTATCGTGTTTTTTTGAAAATATTTTTTTAATTTAAACTTTTTTGGCAAAGTTGAGTTCTGTCTACATAAAGAATGAATATAAATTTTTTTTTATTTACTAGTTATTTTTTGGAACAAAAATAGTATGACTTCATATAAGTTCTGAATAATATATAATTTAATAATTAATAAATATTAAAAATTAAAACATAAAAACTATGTAATCCTAATAATAAAATATATTTTACACTAATGTTTGTTTTAATGAAAGAAAAATGTTATTTAAACATTTTATTATAACAATTATTTGTTTGGTGCGGTTCGATAAAACAACAAAAGATGTCTCTCAAAACTCGATTTTTATTAATAAGAATAATATTAATATAAAAATACAAAGAAAGTGAATCATTTTTTCAATGAATAATTTTTATAACAAAAGAAAAGGACGATTATTTAAATAATTTTTGTTTAAATATTCGAAAATAGAAAAAGTTAATTAATTAAATATTAATTAATGTCTGATTTTTTTAGAGCAAGAAAATTTTTTTGGTTTCCCGAACGAAGCGAAAAGACAAATTTAAATTGACCGACAATTTCAAATAAAAGAATATTTTAATAAATATTTAAATTTTATTTATGGAAATATTTATCTTTATTTTTTCTTCATTTTTTTATATTATTTATTCTTATTAATATTGTTAATATTTTATGGACACTAAGATTATCATAACCACAGGATGATGGATCAAAGGTTCGGATTTTTTTTCAATTTTCATATTTTAGTATCTGTTATGTTTGAAGAATCGATATAAATTTATTAATTAAATGATATATTTAAACAATTGTACATACAGTGCGTTTCATTTAACAACAGCAGGATACGAAATTCTAACCTTAATAAAATTGGTTGAATTTAGTTATCCAATGAAATAATAGTTCAAGATCTTCTAACAATTACATTTATTATAGGAATTTAATTTACACACACTCACACAAGCATATATACACACATAAAAAAATATCAAAGCACACATCATTTTATGGTCATTTAACAATTTAAGGCTCTTTTAACAGCAGTATTTCGGAAAGGTTAAAAAAAATGATTTATGAATTGGAAATTATTTCCTCGGCGTCAGACAATAATACGGACCCAGCAATGGATGTTTCCCATGACATTCATGCTAAAAAGAAACAGAAATCGTAAATTTTAAATTCAAAAAGATAAAAATATATATAACTGACTCACAAAAATTAACTCCGTCATCTCGTGCGCCGTCAAATTTAGGTTACAATCAACGATTGAGGCCCTAACGAGGACCGGTTCACTTTCTCCAGTGTTGTTCGTCTCGAAGACAGACGTCACCGATGCCGTTATAATATATACATTTATGTTATGTCATTTTTGCTGTTGTTAAATGAAATGCACTGTAACAGTATCAATTTTAGTATTGGATTGTGGAATGAATTTTATATAGTGAGAATATTGGATAAAGGTAAATTCTTGTACATAGGGACCCTTAAGAGATAATAAGTTTTCTGATATCTTATAAATTCCAATGGTTAATCTTAACATTGATGCTTATGCCTCTGTACGTATTATATTTATAAAAGCAATAGCAATTGTATCATAATTCTGGATAATATTTTGTTTTGTGTATATGAATTTTTTATTATCATAAAAATTAAGTTGTATGCATGAAAAAATATTTTTTTTAATTTGTTCTATTTGGTTTATTTCTGTGATAATTAAAACAAAAAAACACTTCATGGACAAGCAATGGGAAAGGAATTTTTGAATGAATATTTAATGCTTTCATTCATTGCTACACATTGTTCTCTGGAAGTCGTCTATAGAATATTGTATAGAAATATATACGAATACATAGAGACTCTCTGTGTTATTATATTATTAATTATTTCATTTATACATGATTGGAAACCGACAAAAAATTAATATTTCATTCAGATATGGTATAAATTTTGCCAATCAAATATAAGCGCGAACACATAAATATAATATAATAATAGTTATAAATAATACGTATTTAAGCCGTAGACCTGTCGTCGGTGGTCCATTTGACCCCCCTGAAGGAGAATCGGTATGAATGAAAAAATAACCTTTATGATTATTTAGCTTAATTTGTTACTATTAATTAATTAAATATTTGGGTTAAAAACTTTGATCTTTTGTTAGAAGAATTAAGATGTTGGACATTTAAATAAAAATATGCTGAAAATTAATAGAATAAATAGACAATTAACTAAAGATTAATATTTTATTTTGTATTAATTTCTTCATGAAAACCGCTTTTTTGTTATAAAAATTGTTTTTATGCTGGATTTAAATCGCCTACAGGCTTGAAATAAAACTCTTGGTTTAAATTAGACATTTCTCTGATCATATGGGCTTTTGGAAAACCTTATGGTTAGGGTGCATTTCATTGGATCTCCAGGTTGTCACACGGTAGGTAGCAGAAACGCAGTGAATTGGATGACTCGTATGTCTTGCTGGGCCTATTTTAAATTAATTTTCAGACAAATCATCATTTATTTTGAAGTTTCGTTCATGAATTAATCAAGTTCGATTAAAAAAACATTGATTTAAATAAAATAGATTGTCGATTCAGCCAATAGACCAATCAAAAAGAGCTAATCAAGTAAAATATGTTCAATACTCGATTCGTACGATTGTCTCAACTCTCCAACTCAACTCAATTTGCTCACATGCAATTGCATTTACCGACTTATTGACTCTTGATGAGTCATCGTAATAATAACTCAACAAAAATAATAACCCGAACAAAAACATCTTGTTCGTATTGTCATGAGTATTCAAAGTCATGAACTCAACCAAATAATTCATGAAGATGTGGGACGAGTTAAAGAAGCGAGTGAGGAGGAGAATGTCCCTCTCTATGACGATCGTTGTTCTCCAATGAGGCACTACCGGCTGGAGGAGTGCCTTAGATTTATATATATATGCAGATAAAAGTTTAGCATATTCATAAAAATCGCTGATTTGCAGAATTTAATCTATATAAGTATACTAAATGGTTTATACTTAATAGTTTGCATAATTACTGTATGTCAATCAATTATTTTAAGGCTATTTTTATGCTTCTGAGAATGGGAGATCAAACGTTTCGTATTTATTTTTCATTTCAAGAATGCCGCAAAAACTAGAGGTTACCATCAAAATCAGAGCCCAATTCGTTGTTCACATGTACTGTGACTGGAAACAAGTGGATATTTCTCGTAATGTGCGAGTAAACCAGTTGGTTGTATACCGTACCTTCAAGAATTATCGAGAACGTGGAAACTTTTCATCAGCTATGAGATTTGGAAGTCCTAGTGTGACATCACCACAAACAGATATAATGATACGGCATATGTCAATGGTCCATCCAATGTGATCAGCCGAGGATATAGCAGGAGAATTAACAAATCTTTTTCTGTTTGTACAATCTAACAATGCCGTCACAATGTTTTTGGCTTAAAAGGGTGCAGACCAGCCAAAAAATCACTTCTCTCTTACATAATATTAAGGACCAAATCGCTTTTTGTAAGAAGTATGGCTCTTGGACACTCGAAATATAGATATGTATGTTATTTTCCGATGAAAGTTAACTTTGTCAATTCAATAGTTTCATAAAAACTGTTTAAGTCATCAAACGTGTCTCTATTGAGTCCTCTTGATAATAGATCATCTGGACTTTCTTTCTTTGGGATATATTTTCATTTCTTTACGTTAGTTATCGACGGTATCATTCCAATTCTGTTTGAGACATAAGTTTTATCAAACTTTTCATTATCGATAACCAAATATAGTTCATCTTAATTTCACTCCAGAAATAAATCTCTTTCATTTCTAACTTTAATGCTAATAATACCTTCAAAGCTTTTTTATCGCCCATGCAAGCGCAACTAGTGTTAACCTGGTAATTGATACTACTTTCTCAGGACTTACTTTTCCCGTGATATCACAATACGCACTCCAACTTCATTTTCTTTCTCTTCTCTAAGATATACGACTGCTTCATAAGCATCTTAAGAAGCATCGACAAAATATGTAACCCTCTTTTTGCTTCTTTATTCTTAAATAAAACTCTTTCACACTCAACCTATGCCAATTCTTCCGCACCCTTTAAAAACTTTTCAATCTTATGATGCATTTTTATCGGCAGACCTTTATCTTATTTTTTTTATTTTATCTTATTTTATCTTATTATTTACAAATCGTATATGTAAAAAGATTATGTCGAAATAATAAAAAAGCAATTGAAATTAATTCTATCATTGAAACAGCATGGGTTGGATAAAAAAGCAGTTCCCACAGAGTTCAAGAAATTATGAAAGAATTTATAGATGCTATTAGAAACGACTTCATTAGCTGTGAAGGGAATGGGAGGAAGAAGGCTGAAAAAAGAGTAGCTTGTGAAGAAGATGTTATGGTGGACATACAAGACAATAGTATGATTACAGTTAGTGAGTTAGGTATCCGTTATAACGTATTAAAGAGGGCAATGCTTAACCTAATTCGTAACGACCTACATTTGACGTTACAGTTTGATAAATGGGTACCCCATAAAGAAAATGATGGTGACTATTGTCCATAACTTAACAATGTAAATATATCATTTAAATATAGTTTATTTCTGTATTTCTAAATTTATTTTTTTGTGAAAAAACGTGGTTTTTTTTCCGGACGACGTATAAATGAAAAAGATGATTTAATATGTTTTTACAGGTATCTTCAATCTATATTACTTTCAATTCTTTTGATTCTCATTTCTCAGCAAGGATAATAATGTATTCTTATATTTCTTAGAGAATTTCTTTCTCGATGCGGACCTACGTACCCCATGGGATCCGACATCCAATACTCAACAGTGTGCGATATTAACCAATAAGTTTAAAAAAAGTTATAACTAGTTAATATTTTATTTATATTTAATTAAATAAATCAAAATAATAAAAGCGACAATTTATTAATCTAATTTTCATACAAATATAGACATTCGATCCTCAGAAAGAATATTCATTTGGAAATGGGTCCCCGGTTCACAATGTTGTCGTTGCACAATCTTGGAAAAATATTTTACATTTATTTATTTAATTTTTAAAATTCTTACATTATATGATTATATAAATAATTATTTAATTATATAATTACGTTTTCTCGATCTTGTTTCCTTCCTCTTTATTTGCTTTAGTATCAATAATTTCGATTTATTTTCATTTCTAATAATATTTATACGATTTTTTATATAATAATATATATTTTAATTTATTTTAATTTATAATTAAAATTGAAGACAAAAGAAGAAGTGAATATCAAGATAATATTCCTCGGTCTTCGAAATTAATAAAGTAATAAAGATACAAATTTAAAAATAGGGAAAATATGGAAAATATGGAAAATAAAATGCGAAATAAATAAAATTTGAGGTAAAATTGTCAGTAAAAATTTAGTCCGAATGTCGTGGACTTTGTCGTTGACTTTAGCAAACAAATTGGAAGAGACAAAAAAGGAGAGAATCGACCTGAGAACCTCAAATAGAGAATACGTAAAATGTAAAATTAAGTTAATATAAATTAAAAATAAAGAAATATAATAAAAATAATCAAAAGTTTCCTTAAACCGACAGCAGTAAAAAAACGATTCTCTGCCAAATTTATTTGACTATTTCCTAAAGTCGACGGTTGTTCGCGAATGAGTGACTGTCGCGTGAGCTTGAATTATATCTGTTGTCTTTTTGATAATAAAGGAGCGATTTCCGACCTGTCGAGAGGTCTGTCGTGAATTATCTTCTTGCTATCATATAAATAATAGAGGAATCAATATAACCTCTTATGGAAAAAAACTCTTTTATAAGTTCCTCATAAAGAATTTACTTTGATGTGCGCTTCTTAGAAATATAACTTTCTGTCAGTCAATTAATTAATTGCTAACTTATTAGTTTGTAAAACATTGATGGATATTTAATATTATTAATATGAATATAAAGAATATATAAATATATTTTAAAGTAACTCTTTGTTTGATCTGTCCTTGGTGGAACACATGGAAAATTCAAATTGGCAGTCAAGAGGACATGATGCATATTCTAGTGCCAACGTGTGAGCGAGACAGCACAACCAAGTTTTTTTTGCGTAAAAAGTGGTTGCACTCGAAAACAAATTCCTCCATCTAACGCTCAGACTCAAAAACATGAGCCATAACAGTTCATATGTTTCAAATACAGTTACAACGCCATCAGTTCATGGATCAGTGACTAACCGACCTTTGCAACTTTGTGTCGAAAAATAATCTGTTTTATCTTCTCCCTCTTCAACTCAAACCTCGATCTTTATGATAAATTTTCGGAGGTAAAAAATGTTACGATGTTATTACCAAACTGTTTGGTTATTTAGCAGTGGAACTAAATCAAAAATCAATAATAAATTAGTGGGCAACGGTATTGAAATGAACAAAGTTTTAAAGTTCTTCAAACAATTGCTGAAGGTGGATTTTCAGTGATTTTGAGGCCCAAAACTAATAATTTGTTGATAACGATTAATTCAAATGTTTTCAAAGGATTGAAGAGAATGAAAGTTTTGAGTTTGCTGAATAAATGATTTTAGTTGATACTGAAGGATAACTATTTCCAGAATTAAAGGGATCTTCAATTTCTATATTTTTTGAATAACATAACGACTGGGCTGAGCAAATTGAATTTTTTATTCTAAAAAAATTGAAAAACTTGAAGCATCTCAATATGTCATTGAAATACGAAATTTGACATAAAATAAGCCTGCGGACATTCTTTGACGATCACCATGTCCGGAACGCTCCTCTAATGCCGCGCGTATCAACAATTAATCCATCAAAAAATCAAATCCGATGTTTAGCTGCCGAAACATTTCGTTCATCACCCCGATTAACAACACTTGATTTGAGTACCTATGATTGTCCTTTCGAATAATGTTTTTAATAATTTACCGAGGCTATTGACTCTAGATTTGTTGGAAAATAATATTTACGTAATCGAAAATAATGCGCTTGTAAGATTAAAGAAGAAAAGTACAAGTGTAGAGAATATTGGGAGTGATGAGGTCGTATTTTTGTCTTCCACCCTCCCCTGATCTCAAACATCGGTATCTGGGTGTGACAGCCACGCTGCAACCGCTGAGCCATCACAATTTATTATTTCACAAATTCAAACAAAGACATCACTTTCTCGAGATTTGACGAGGGTAATGGAGTCTACATCCAACAAAAATAAATTTACCTAGAGAAGATGAGTAAAATCTTTGAAAGAGATAAATTTCGTTCAATTTCAAGGAGAAATAATGGTTTACCAATACAATTACTAAAAGAGAAACAGTTAAACAAACTAATTAAATCTTTAATTGAAAGCCGAGACTTAAATCCGTCATTTGAAAATACTCCCAATCAACAAAACTGTACGGGTCACCTAAAGTCCATAAACCCGCACATCCAATGTGTCCAATCTTATCATTGAACGGTAGTGCCAGATACCAAGTAGCTAAACCCTTAAAAATTGATCAAATCATGAATCAGCAATCCATGAAATGCTAGGTCAGCTTTGATTTTGTAAACAAAATTCTTGAACATAGAAACCACTTGGAACAAGAATATATGGCACCATTCGATATTATCAATCTGTATACTAACATTTCACTATATGTGACTATTAATTTATGTGTTGAACTATGGGAGAAACTAATAATAGACAAAACTCTAAGGCATTTTTTGGAATTCATTACAAAAGATGTACCGTTCATATTTAATAACGAATGATTTATACAAAAAGACGGAGTAGCTATAACTTAAATTTTTCTCCAAAAAATTGAAAAAAATATGAGAAATACACAGGAGAACTTCCTATCGCATACATTTGATATGTAGATGACATATTTCTAGTATTTCAGAAGAAAGAACAAGTGAATGAATTCCTCGACTTTATCAATGATCTACACTCAAATATCCACTTCACCCACGAAGATGAACAACTCAACTCACTATCGTTCCTGGATATTTCTATTGAAAGAAGCAAAACGGAATACGAAACCGAAGTACACAGAAAAACTACTTAGTGAAGTATATGCATCAGACCACAAAATTTCTGTGACCAGAAATACAACAGAAATATATTCAAAGAACTTGTTAATCGAATGTGGAATATTTCATCAACCCTTAAGAAAATGGATAAAGGTATAAAAGATTTAAATTCAAGATTGGCAAATAACGTTTACAATTTCAAACATGTTAATAGCCTGATAAAATACCCCAAACTCAATTGATTTGAAATGGAGAGATAATATACCCAACAATGAAACAAACTCAGAAATCTCTAAGAGGTTTCCATTAACTTTGAAATTGAAATCAATAAATTAATTCATAGTTACGCAATACTACTTGCATAAAAACGAAGCAAGTATAAAAGAATATTACTTTGCAAACTTCAAACATAAGACCTGAAGATGCCTGTAACGATGGATGATGTAGGCAAATGTAAATTTTATTTGGAGAAGTGGCATTTTTGTTATTATTTCTTTAAAAAAAGTTATTGAAAATAAATTTACAAGTAATGTTTATTAATTTCTGATATTTACTATTACAATAATATTTATATATGAAGAATTATGTTTGTTTAAAATTTTCAATACAATCATTTTATGACAAAGAAATTTTAATTTAAAAATCAAAATTATTTTTATGTGAAGAAGCCAAAAATAAATTTGTGTTTATCAGAGAAATATGATATAATCTTAAAATTACAGAAAGGTGTTAAGTAAACAAATCTGGCGTCTGAATTCAATGTCACTGAATCAACCATTACGAACATGAAACAGCAACAGCAAAAATTATTGATGTTTTGTAATTGGAATGATCAATCCTAAGACAAAGAGGAAAAGAGCAACGGATCTTGATGACGTTGATAATGGACTTTTCCAGTGGTTTTAGTCAAGTTGAATAAAACAAAGCATCTTGCATTCACAATGAAAATGCCTCAAAGTCTTGTTAAAATTGATAAAAAATAGTATCAAAGTTGGAGATTATAAAGCTCAAGAAGATTGTTTTTAAATGCTTGGCCTCCTGAATGAATTACACTTTGACCTTTGTGGAAGAACGAACTGCGGACTGACTTTGTTGACATCCACATGAACTAAAATTATGACCATAAAAATGACCTTCGACACCCGGCTTTTCATTTTTTGATCATGGTGTTTCTTGAGTCATAAACGTTGAATTTTTATCTTCACTGTACCCCAATCAGTTGGTGCATTATTTACATTATTGTTTACAATATTAAACACTATCTTCTCTTTGAACATTTTATCATTAAATGACTCAAATTCAATATATATTTCCTGTTGTTTGGCTGAAAGAAATATTCCCCGTAATCTAATTTGCCTTATTTGTGGTCCACTTATCATATCTTTCTCTCACGACGCTTAATCTGTTCGTTTCTAAAATCTTTGCATTTTTAAAAAACTTTTTCATCATTGATTCTTCTAACATTCCACAAAGAATGTGGCACATACAGATCTTTACTCGTGTAGTTCTACAGCTGTCCGGTCCCCACTTAGCCGGAGATCCTATAGTTTTGCGAGCTGCATCAGTGTCTCAATCTATTTTTTGTTTTAGTTGCTTTCTCATGGGTCACAAGCCTCTGCAGAGAGGTAAATATGAGAAGGTGTAAATATGTCCTCAAACAAATACAAATTTCAAGTCCACTGAATTATACTTTTATCGCCCCTGGTTGTTATTCACAATCTCCGGTAATACTTCATTATAATTTATATATTTTAATTATTAAAAAATTTTATAATTTAAAATGTTTAATTTTTGCCGACAAAATTATTTTATTTATCAAAAGAATTTGACTTTTGCTTAAATTCACAGAGATTTTCATGTACACTTGTTTCAGTCGTAAAGTCTCTCATTTATCGTATAAAAATTAAACCGGCCGGATACAATTCTCATAAAAATGTTAATTTAAGTATTAAATATATTTAAAATTTGAATAATCATATTCGGGGAAACGAATTATTCTCATTCTTGGGCCAAATAATTTCTGGGATTTTAATTAATTTGATTAAGTTTATTTTTATGATTAACTCAATCGCGATGTTTTAATTTTGTCTGTTGATATATTTTATAATCATTTTACAAATATTTCTTAGAAAAAGGAAAATGTATTTTTTGAAAGAATTTAAACTTGTGGAAGTTTATTTCTTCTTCTTCTTCTTCTTTTGACCTTAGCCGTTGGGTCGTGAGTGCACCAAAAATTTAAACAAGCCTTTGCCACATCTTTCGATTTTTAGTTTCTTTTCTCAGACATTTCATACTCAGTCCAGTCCATTCTTTTAAATCGTCCATCAATTGCCTCTTTGCTCTTCATCTTGGTCTTTCTCCTTCCATTCTTCCCTCAAACATAACTTTTGCCAGTGCTTTTTTTCTTATTTCATGACCGTAGAATTTCAGCTTCCTTCTCTTGATGATCTCTCCTATTGATTTCGGTCTTTTACCTAGTATTTCAGTCACTCTCCTCCAAACAAAGTCATTTATCTTCTTTTCTTTCCACGTGATCTTCAGCATTCTCCTGTAGCACTTCATTTCAAACGCCTTAAGTCTATCCATACTCTTCTGATTTTTTGTCTATCTCTCGCATCCATAGAGGAGTGTTGCCCAGACAATAGTCTTAGTGATCTTTAATCTGCTCTTGAGATGGATTTATTTGAGGTTAAAAACTGTGCTAAGTTTAATCATTGCGCTTGTTGATATACCAATCCGGCTTCTGATTTCCTCTTCACTTTTTCCATTCTCTGTGATAGTAGAGCCTAAATATTTGAAACTCTTAACTTGTTCCAGCTTCTCCCCTTCAATGAAAATCCCGAGTTTAACCTCGTTGTTATGGTTTCCTGAAACCATTACTTTGCTTTTTGTCTGTTGATTTCCATTCCAAATTTGTTTGACGCTTTGTGTAATCTGTTCGTAAGTTCCTGAATCTCTGCCTCATCTTTGCCGATTAGGTCTATGTCATCAGCAAATCGTAGGT
>MQRK01151361.1:0-12990 GCA_001938485.1 Girardia tigrina | reverse complement strand
TATATATATATATATATATATATATGTGGGGGGTGAGGTGATAACAACTTTTTTGCAAAGACCATACATACTGCAAACATCATTGATATTAGTGATATCCAAACGGCTATTATCAAGATGGTACTAAAACAATTTTATTAATGATGTTCGTAATATAAAAAGATACTTTAATAATTCAAAATTTTTTACTTTTTCAAATTTTATAAAAGTTTTTCTTTATTGTTATATTTTATTATTAGAAACTCTTGTCAAAATTGAGTTGCATCCACACAAAAATTGAATTTCTAATATTGCCGTATTGCATGTTTATACATAAGTACTGTTTTCTTCTTTAGTCTTCATGGAATTTTGTCTGCATAAGTTTTCTGTCCATTGAAATTTAGACCGGTCATGCTTTTATGAACCACATGGCAATTTTGTGAAAGCCAAAGCAAACAATCAACTTTTTGGTGTAAATTTCAGCATTTAAGATTTTGAAATAATCTTATTAACACGGAAGAAATTTTGTTGTTGTATTGTGTTGTTACAAGATAGAGCTATGTTGAATTCTATTTAATCCAAAGGAAATTATTGTATTTTTTATTAGTGATAGTATTTAAAAAAATGTTAATCAACGAAAAACATACCTTATGTAGTACAAATTTGTTGATTACTAAACGTAATAAGTAAATCTTCAACAACATTCATAACATAAAAACAAAGGAAAAGTAAAAAAGATCAAAATTTAGAGGAAATAATTGTGTAACAGGAAAAATCATTTAAAACAATTTTCAGAACATGACAATATTTATTTAACAGACTTTTCATAAAATGACGTTCGAATCATATCATTATTTGTTCGATGAGTTTGTTTAGAACACGTTTTGGCTTATGAAACTTTCAAATTTAAAGTTAAAATATGTTATCAAGTTATAAGAGAATTTTTATTGAATATCAATCTCTGGTCTTCAAATCAATTAAAAGATGTAAAAGTTTCAAGAAACTGAAGTAAAGCTCTTGTGGTTTGTTTTAATTAGAAAAGGTATGGAAAAAACGAAAAAATGTATAAATTAATGACGTAAAACTACCGAAACTTGAATGAAATATGATTGTTGCTTCAAATAAATAATTAAATTTTTATAATATTAAGTTTCGTTACAAATAAATTTTATCAATCTCTTGGATGGTGGTTTCGTACCACTGACATTTCGATCAAGCACATTTACCAGTGATCCGAATCTATGATTCCTCTCGTACTGAACAGAATTACTATTGTAAAAAAGTAAAATTATATAGTAGGGTAAAATTAACCTGTCTCAACACGGTCTAAACCCAGCTCACATTCCCTATTAGTGAGTGAACAATCCAAAGCATTTTGAATTCTGCTTCCAATGATAGGAAGAGCCGAAATCGTATGTCATGCATATCGTTCCTCAACTCCTCTAAAAACACACTGACCGCAATGCCGTATCCATTGCAGTATTCGTGGCACATATCCCTAATCTCAGCAAGAATCTAGTCTGTCTATCTATAGTGAAAGAAAGAGAAGGTTGTGGTGTTGTTAGAGCTTCGTTTTTAGGAGTTAGTAAAAATTTGCATTTTGCCAAAATAATTTATTAATATTTTTAAATTATAGATGTTAGGATAATTAAATTAATATCAATACATATTTATATTTAAATTTATATCTCTATTTATAAATATATAAAGGATCCATTATATGATTATTTAGACTCCTGAAATTGTTTGAATCAATCAACCCAATCATCGCCCCGTCGGTGGGATACTGTGTGTTTATAGTGCACGCGGGTTGAGATGTGGCAACGTCGATTTCAGCGGAATCGGTTTGGTCCACGATTTGATGTGAATTGGCGGACTCCACATTTTTAATAACGTGATTTGATAAGAAATAATGAAGGAAAGAACGACAATAATTGTTTTTATTTCATTTTATTTGCATGACATTCTTTTTATTTGATTTTTTTCAGTTTTTTCATAATTTATTTAATACAAGCAAACAAAGTTCTTTTCTTTGTCGATAATCGGATCACTACACTATTATGTTTTTTTAAGTGGACCGTTTTTAGCTTGTTGATAAATAAAAGATTATAACACAGGTCAGGTGCTTGTATATTTTAAATATTAAGATGGTAACAATTTTTAAATGAATGAATCGCCTTGAGGTAATATATAATTTTCCATTTGTTTGAATCTTCTGTTATTTAGAAAATCTTAACAATATTAATGTCTTATCCATAAAATTTATTAATTAAATTTAATATTGGTCCCCATATTTAATCTGAGAAGCAAATTACACACCGTTAACAATTTTGAATATATTTCGAAAATAATAACTTAAAACAGTACTTATTACAAATATAAATCAACAGTATTCAAAACAAAATGAATAAACTAAATATCTAAGCACATGCTTTGAAAATAATTGTGAAACAAAACAAAAGAGATATTTTAATTAAAATAAAATATTTTTAAATATAAAAATAAGCTCAACTTCATTCATGATTAACCTGAGAAAACCAAAACATTGTCTGATTAATGTTTTGGATTTTTTACGAATTCGTCTTCTGGAAAAATAATATTTCTTAAATTTGAAAATTCTTGGACTTTATTCAATAAATGAGAAGAATTAAAATAGATAAAACACATGTAATGCTACTGAAAATGAAATTAATTCATCATTTAAAATTCTTCAAAATTTCCATATTATTTGCAATATTTTTCTTATTGTTTAGCTAACTTATCGAAAATTTTGATCATTGGAAGCGGCCTAAAAACTTGAAGTATCGACTTTTTTCATTTAAAAAAATTGTTAGAACGTTYTTYGTAACAGTCTAAATCAGTGGTGGCCAAACTGGGTGTCGCGACACCCTAGGGTGATTTTTAAAAAGATTTTTACGCGTAAGTAATTGTTTTATCATACTACTAACGCCTTGTTACAATTCACCAAATGTAACAATTCACCAAAAATTTAATACAAAGGCATATGGGTGTCGCGAAATTTTTCCGTTTACAAAAAGGTGTCGCGGCGCAAAAAAGGTTGGCCACCACTGGTCTAAATTGTCACAAGCGGTTTCAGTACCTACAAAATGGCACATCGAAAATTTGCACACTTTAAAATAATGCAAAAAATGGCATAATCGAAGTGAAATATTAAACTAAGATTTGATAAATTTGTGAATTTTATGAGAACTCATACATTGACTGTAAGTTTTATTATACATACAACTTTAATCATCCATTGGGTAATCCATAGTTGAGCCTTCATTCGTTGACTTTAAAAAGAATATATTATTAATTTTTATCCAATTTTCTGAAACCATTTGACGTATGAAAAACACTTTAGAATATTTACCAAGACTTTCCTTGATTTAAATTAAAACAAATATTAATTATTTAAAAATATTAATTAGTTTTATTTGTTAAGAAATTTAAAATATAATTAAGCAAATCTTTTAAAATTTTACAAAGCTTTGTGATGACGATGAAATATAATTGAGTGTTGTTTTAATAACTCACTGTGAGTGTAATTTTTGAATTAAAAAAATGTATTTTTCAGTATCAACTTTGTTTGCTGTCGAATTACAAGCTATCGCAGTAAATGACAGTGAAATTAGAATATATTGTCAAATACTACGATGGGACAGAGAATTATCAAAGTGGATCTCTAAGTTCGATTTGGCGAAGAGTTTGCAGAAGCTGTTGGATCTTGAGACTAAATTACCGCTGTTCCCATCAAATGGTACTTTTTTGGTACATAAAAACAGACTACAGATGATTGAGAGGCGCACTAAAAACAGCGTTTAGTGTTGATCAAATTACTGCATTTGAAGAACTCTATCAAAGAAAACTAGAAGACGGTGAACCAGTATATTGATATGTTGCTGACATCAAGAAGTTACTGCATATAATTGATAACAAGTAAAGCGATGAGTGAATAAAAATCCGGTGATTCGCGGTTTACCGGATTTCGCTAAACAGTAAATCAGATCTAATTGTTTCATATACAACTTACAACTGTTCGAGATCATCACAATGGAGAGATTAATTGTTAAATCAGATACGTGTTTCGTTTGGATAACGCGAAAGTTTCAGTCAAATTATCATCTGACAAGTTTACAGTCACACCGAGGTACGAAGGAATCGAAACCTTCAGAAGCATCAATCGACGAGACGATTCATAACTTGCAGACAGGATGCCAATATTTTAAATGTAATGCCATAGGCCACAAAGCCAAATTTTGCATATCTATTTGGCGAGTTTATTTTGTGTGCAGTTAAGAGAAACACTTGACTAGTCAATGTATTCAAAAATGAAAAGGAAAGCAAAAACGAATAACAGAGAATAACAAAGACTGTGCGTTTGCCAGGATTTGCTGTGGAATTGAATAGTGTGATGGTGCGCATGTTCGTAGATTCGTGCTTCGACAGTTCAATTGTAGTTAGACTTAAAGTCGAATGAATGGCGAATTCATTAGATGTACACAAGTGTATGAAATAAATGTTAATATTAGAGGGACGATAGTTGTTTTAAGTTGTTTGGTGGTTGACGCTTTATCCAGGTGTTATTTGATTATATATATCGATGGGATATGGAGATTAGGAGGTGTTTATATCAACGAAAATGGAGATGGAGGGAATCAGGTTTATTAACCCTTTCCTGGCTGAATTAAGAATATCAATTTACTGAAATGTAGTAAAATATATGCGAAAGCAGTAAAGTAATTAGAGTAAAAATTTAATTGACAACAAATATATCTTCTTATCGATCTTCCTTATCGATCTAAATAAAAAATGTTATCCCTATTCATTCATAGATGGCTATACAAGTCTGATATATATTATGATTCCATATGACATCAATAGTCAGTAAAGGGTTAACCATATTTAATAAGTGAAATATTGGTGTGATGGGTAGTAAAGCAAAAGAGGGAGTTGTCCCTGGGAATATACTCCTACATTGGATGGAACAGCAGTTGAAAATAGTCAATAAGGATTTCAATTCAGCGTTTGATGGCACAGGTGTATTGTCCGGTATCGACTGTTAGAAGACATTTGTATTGAAAAACTTCGGAGATGGAGTCAAATTGAGTCAAATCTTTGCGAAATTTATTTTAAAATCGCGCTCATGCAGATGCACATGGATCCTGAGTTGCAGAAGTATCAGCTTGTTCACTATAAAGAGAAGGTTTACACCTCCGATCATATGTTATGAGCCACCTAAAAATTTTTTAAAACCTATTGCAAATATAATAATTAACGTTTGTTTCAAATACGTTAATCTATAAACTAATTATTATAGTATTGTAAGTAACTGAAAAAAAATCAAAAGTATTATATTTACTAAAACCATTTGCGCAAATATCGTTATGTATAAAATTGGTAATAAAATATAAAGATCATAAGAAATGAGCCACCTTTTAAATCTCCATAAAAGTTTTTAAAAACAAAAATTACAAGATATATTTTATTAGATGCAATATAAAGTAAAACTAATATTATTTATGACCACTTTTACTTATTTTAACGGCATTTAAATGTCGAGGAAGCGATTTATAAAGTTTTTGTATTTTTTCATTAGGATATCACATTAATTCACTTTGAAAAATTCCCAAGCCTCATCTATATTTAAAAAATGACTTTTGTTCATTTCTGACCATAAATTCTTGATAATATTGAGATTGGGAGAATTAGCTGACCAATCACATATATAATTGATTCCATTATTTTCTAGCAAATTCAGTGTGCACTTAGACCTATGAGCTGGAGCACCATCTTCAACAAAAATATCCCTGGTATCATATAAAGGAAAGAGTCCTCCTCTTAAAATTCTTTTATATTCTACACTATTGACATCTAATCAAGGAGCGAGTACCGGGATATTTTATACAACCCCAAACCATTAGAAACTTTGTATTATAATTAAATTTACGAGATATATTTCTCTCATTATATCTTGTCTCTGATTTTCTTCCGACATATACTCTTCCATTATATTTGAAATTAATTGGATATTCATCCGAAAATATAAGAATTTCAAGCAAATGTTGATCCATGTCTACATTGAAGTACACTAGTTTAGGCGCTTTTTAATTTGCACTTTTGTTAAGTATCTTTTTTTTCTTTGTTACTCCACCATTCAATCCATATGTTTTTCAGAATTCATTTGGCTGTAGTTATTGATACATATTGGTTAGTAAACCATTTTTTTAGATCTTTGGCTGTCATGATTTGATTTCTAATTGAAATTAAACATAAATTTCTCTCTTCCCGAATTGAAAGTTTTGGATTGCGACCAGATTTAGGTTTATCAATGACATTATTAGTATCAACATATTTTTGCCAAGTATTTTGAATGGCTTTTCTAGATACATTTGTCGATTTTGAAACTGATCTTTGAGATAATCCTTCCATCAATTTATGAACAATACTCCAACTTTTTTCAATAAAAATTTTAGTTATTAATCTAAAATAGAATTTTTAATACTTATTATAAGGAAAAATACACAAAGTAATTGTTAAAAAATTTAAATTAAATAGATATTTAAAAGTGGCTCATAATATGACCTTCAAAATACAATAATGCAAATAAAAATCAATTAGTTAAGACATAAATAGATATAATAAATATTATTTTGAAAAACATGAATTTCAATAAATAAACTTTAATATTATACCTTATTTTAATTCTATAACATTAATAGAGATGACAAAATTTATAATTTAATAAAAATTACAATGTGGCTCATAACATATGATCGGAGGTGTATACGTTAACTCGACTTAGTTTCGGCCTAAATGTAACACCAATGAAAATTTCGGCGGTGATTAAATTTGTGTTATTGAGAGACTCATTCATTAAGAAGCCTACAGATTCGAACATTTATGATATTATTGTAGATCTGAACAGAGTCAGTGCTCAAAAGTTTCGGACTACAGGCAAAACTGTCCATGAAGCTGTACAGAGGAAGAGTTCTAGGATACCGGACATATGAGG
Organism: Girardia tigrina; assembly: GCA_001938485.1. Taxonomy (NCBI): domain Eukaryota; kingdom Metazoa; phylum Platyhelminthes; order Tricladida; family Dugesiidae; genus Girardia; species Girardia tigrina. Next base: position 5,996 of record MQRK01151361.1, on the reverse strand, counting down.
AGAACGAAGTGATGAGATATAAATGTAAAAATGTGATTCAAGAAGAAGTGCATTCGACGAAAAGGGAGATTTTTTCGTAGTGCGAACAAGTGACCGGGTATTTCCACATTGCAGGATGGTTAATATTAGCATGTAATTTTTTGAAACGTATGGCGAGTGAGAGGAAGTGGGACGAGAAAATAGATAAAAAAACTTAAGATATTTTAAATTACATCACGAAGTGGTTGGACACTTATGATGCGTTGGGTGAAGTGTGGGAAATCCTAAAAACAAAGAAAGGTCGTGTGTGGTTTGATGCCAATAGTTTAGTAACTGGTGTATGTTTAGAGCTCAAATACAGGAAAAACGATTTATGTCATATATATTTAGAGGAATTAGAGGTGAACCAATTAGAATGGGATGTGAAGGAGATTGAGATATTGTGTGATTCAGCAACAGTATGTTCGTGGGTGAAATCTGTTGTTGCGAGTGATAAACGTGCACGGATTTTCTCAAACATTAGTAAAGAGATGACTGTTTTTATTGGAGCAATTAATCAAAGAATGAGAAGTGGAGTTAAAAATTTCCTTAGTGAAATCAACCGAGAATAAAGTAAGCGCGTTTAAAAGAGTTCCTGCACACTAGAGGAAGCACTCACAAAAGTGTCTTCTAACAATTTTGTAAAGAGTTGCACCATCAGTTGAATACATTAAAGAAGGTATCTGGAGAAAAGCATGAAGATACCGTAGTGCGAGTGATATCAGAATACGACAGCTGTCAGTCGATTGATCCAAAACCAGTACAGTGGACAAAAGGCGAGTTAGAGGTTGCGTCAAATAGGCATCGTCTTAGTTGCAACATAACACATTATGAAGAGGAAACTTATTTCACATGTGTTGATTGAGGACCAAGCCGTTTTGTGATTTGGAAACGATTGAAGAAAGAAAGAACTAAATCTGTAGCGGCAACATTATTGAAATTATTCAGAGAAAGGGGAAAGCTCAAAAAATTACTGTGTGATAACGGAAGTGTTTCAGAGCACACATACTGAAGAGTTTTTGCACGTTGAGGAACATATATGTCACTTATCGCTGGGCAACTAGACCATCTCGATATAGTATTGTTGAAGGGAATCACCGTACAATAAATAGAATGGTGATGAGATCCGATGGTAACGTGTTGGATATGGTGTTATACTACAATATAACACTTAAATGCTCGACGAGCTACAAATCAGTTCATAATAATTGGATTTATGCGCATGAATGATGTTTCGTGATGATGAAATTGAATGCACGATGGAAATGACTTTGCGCCTGGTGATCAAATCAACGTGAAACCGGGTGGAGCACAATATATCACACGTTGGTGTAGAGGGGTCGTTTCACGAATAAAGTTTGCAACATTAGTTGAAGTAATTTCGGGAAATGAGGGCGAAGTGGTAGCTGCGAGTGGAGAACGATCAGATGAAGACATGATTCGACTGATGCAGATTTTTGTTTCATTAATTAGACCACAGAGAGCCTGACAACTACCCTGAAATGATATGACAATCGATATTAATTGATGGTGTTGTATACAGACATGTATATGTTGTCTTTCTGTATAATTAAGTTCGATAACACCGCAGAGCTTTTGCAAGGAAAAATATAAAGATCGTATGATCAAGGTCTTAGTTTACAGAGTTTGAAAATTTTTCTTCCAATTTTACAATGACAGACCATGGTTTAAATATTCTTAAAGGACGTTAGATGGATAAAATGTACATAAACACGGGTTAAGAAGGTCTAAAGGAAGGAAACATTGAAAAACACAAAAAAATTAATCAAATTACCTTTTTATTTATACTAGGTTTTCTAAATTAAATCCTAAAACTATAAATAGAACCTCAATTTCATATACATTTCAGAAGATGAGTTTTCTATTCCTAAAACACATTTGATTCACATTATGAGTGGTATCTTGTAAATAGGATAAACATAATCTATTATTTAACTTCCAAAATGGGAAAAGTAAAGAAGCCTCGATATTCAATATTATTGATTAATATCATGTTTATCATTTTCAATAATATAAAACTAAAATAAATACATAAAAAAATATTTTTTTATTTAATTTAATAATTTAATTTCGTTTCAGGAAAATAGAACTAACTGATGATAATCAAAACATAACCTGCGATATTTTTTAAAGGCGTAAAGTTTCTTGGATTTTAAATTAATTTTTAGTAAATTATATAATAATGTAAGTAAATAAATTTGACACAAGCTCTCAAATAAATAAAATAATTGTACCTGTATTTGTATCATTCAAAATACGAGAAGTAATAATCTTTCCGCATTGACAGAATAAAAGTTCTAAATCTTTACTACTAAAGTTTTTCGGCAGACCAGAAACATATAAATTGGCACCTTTAATAGAATCTGAACTAGGCCTTGCAAGGGATACCTAAATTTTATTAACTTTAGAATGTGATAATTAGTACTTTTATACATCCATACAAATATTTATTTATATTTATAGTACAAATAAATAATCAATGTATTATACCCTTTACTCGATCTATTTTTGCTCTTAATAAATTACAAAAAAACATAAAATAATGTAAGATTTCGGCAACTTGTTTCGCAGTAATTTCCAGGGCTGCGGAGTCGGATTCGGAGTCAGTGTCTTAGCCGAAGTCGTGAAACTCGACTCCAACCAAAATAATAACAAATATTAAAAATTGACCTAAAAGGAGTCGGAGTCGGAGTTGGATTCGAAGGCTGAATCGAAGTTGAAGTCGGAGTCGGAGTCGGAGTCAGGCAATTTTAGTCCGACTCCGCAGCCCTGGTAATTTCAAAACAAAATTTACAATAACATATTAAATAATATAGATTATAGATTATTTTATGTTTGTTCATTCTATCTATGCAGCTTCTTTTATATATTATTATATAGATCAGGGGTGAGCAACGCGTGGCCCAAGGGTCACTTGCGGCCCGTTACAAATATTTATGCGGCTCGCCAAGAATTTCTAAAATTAAATTTATTTTATAAACTTTTTCTTATCACTCCTATGTCTATCTCACATAATTTCACCGAAAAAAATGATTAAGGTTTATCCATTAAAAAAATCAAAAAAGGAAAAGAACAGTTTATTCACAATTTATCTGATAAAATTCAAGGCTTTGAACGCAAATCACAATTGTGGAAATACCATCTGTTGGTGAATAATGTGTATCATTTTTCCACATTTAGAAAAGGAACACGTTACTACTTCTGAAAAATATGTACAATATATGGACATTTTAATCAAAGAATTTCAATTATGATTCAAAATGTTTAAATCTGAAAATACATCGGTTTGCATGGAAATGTTTTCCTCGCCATTTAATATCAATATGAATACACTTCCACTATACTTTCCAATGGAAGTGATTGATATGCAGAATAATAACAATTTGGAAAAAAATGTATTTTTCTCAGTAAATATTGTAATTTTTTATAAATCTTATATGAGTCCTGAGAAATTACCGTTTTTGACGAAAAATGCAAAACAAATTATTTCTCTGTTCGGAAGTATGTATTTTTGCGAACAATTATTTTCAACCATGAAATTAATCAAAAATGACCACTGATGCACGATTAAAAAGCTGCGCACATGCAGCTACGTCATCGATTCTGGTTGATATTGATGAACTTGTATCGAAAGAAACAGTGCCAAATTTATCATTAAAAAATTCAAGTAAATCGTTTTTCAGTTCTTCTCTTGATTGTTTTTATTTTGCATTATCAATTGTTCATAAATTCATTACTTTTTTTAAATCTTATGCTTTTTTTATTGTAAAGTTTATTATGAATAAATTTTCGTCAATTATTAATAAGTGCTACTTTATGTATAAAATTTAAATTGGCCCGTAGATTAAAAAGATTGCTCACCTCTGATATAGATCATTGTTGTGTCGTAAAAAAATTTTAAATTCTTAAAGGTTTTTCAATCATTTATAGCAATAAAATAAAAAAAACATTTTTTTAAATAGAATACAGAAAAGACAAAATAGATGGTAACGTAAATATGTTATCTAGATGAAATTGTGAATTTAAAAAATAAACCTCAACCCATTTTGAAAGTGGAAAGAAGTATAGAAGATAAAGCGCCAATAAGTTTAAATGAAAAACCCATTTGATCTGAAATTAAAGCAACAATTAATCAAGATGGAGAATGGAATACAGAGAAACTAAATGGAACTAAAGAAAAGAAGAGAATCCAGAATTAAAGATTGCAGCAATGTACAGTCTTGGATTGCTGGGGAACAAGTTTAAAAAGAGGGACATTTAGGTTAAGAGTATGAACAAATAATCAAGGAACTTGAGTTTAAAGATTATATCAGAAAAATTAATGCTGAAAGAGATTATAAAAGTGGGATTGGTGTAGGATTTGAATGAAGAATTACTCAGAATTAAAGATTCAAAGAGCAACAAAAAAAGTTGTTCAAAAAAAAACAAAGAATTGCAAAAGGAAAAATCCCATATCAAAAAAACTTTTTATTAATGCATGTATATCGTCAATTGCAATGATTATTAGAAAAATAAAAATAAAAAGTTGAATAAAAATTATGTATCTGGTAAAGAACACGACGTGTTCATGAATGATTTAGAACCAAAGAAAATATCATAAACTATTTCTGTTTGGAGAAATTTAAAAGAAAATAAAATAAAAACCTTGTGTGATATCACAGAAATGGTTCATGACTTTTTATACGTTCTTTGAAAATCAACTAATCGATCTACGAGAATCTCCTGACGACATTAAAAAGGCTGTCGCTTCAATTTATGTGTCAAATTCAAATGTTGTTTGAGAAATGTCGTTCAATTATCGGATGCCGGCAGAATTATCTCGTTTTCAGCAGTGATCAATAATGTCGTCAGTAAATCGGTTTTGAGAAAATCGACTAGGAATCTCTGGATTCTTGCTTTTGAAATACAAGAAAGTGCTGATGAAAAGCAGCAGAGATATCGATAAAGCGTCCAGTTGGTTAATTATTGAGGTCTACAAACATAGTTTGAACAACATAGGCGAATTGACCGACCGACTGATTTTCGAAGGTTTGGACCGAATTCAAGTGGCGACGACGAAGAATTCCGCGAATGTTGCTATGATCAAGTTGAATAACGGGACATTTGAATTCAGTGAATACCATTTGTTACCCATTTTTAGGGTGTGATTATAATGTGTCCTCTCCCATGACATCAAGACCCTCCACCGGCGCCATTTTACCGCATTCATGCAGCTACGCGCCCAATCTGTTATCAGCATCCGTGATTTTAGAAAAAATAAGCCTAGGATTAGCACAGAAAATTACTGAGAAAATCTTGTAATTTTGACTACATTTGACCATTTAATGAAACTTGAATTAACTTCGAAGCATTGGTGTGACATGTTTTTTTTAAATAACAAAACAAACTGAAACATATCTATACAGTCATTTTTCGTCTCATTGGTCATGAAAAAAAGTCTTTTGGGTTAAATCATAACAAGAGATAAAAATTGGTTCTATATAACCGAGTTCGATGAAAAGGAATCTGGATGCAAGGATGTTAAAGGTCCGAATCTCTGACAAAATCTAACTCACAACTATTAACGTTCTTGTTTTTTATGACCTAAACATTATTATGTATTCCTAAAAAGCTAGATCACATGCCAATCAACAGACACTGAAATCTAAAAGTAAAAATTGAAGTTCATGTAGCACTCATTGAACTACCCAGACCTCCTTCAGATTTAAATCTTTTTCCGTCACTTCAGAACAATCTTAAGGTCAAAATTTTGAATTCTGTGAAAGCCATCAGAAACGAACTTTTTGTAAAAGAAATGACACAATTTTCCGTAACTTAAAACTTTTAGAAACAATTTTACAAAATTATGGTGACTATATCAAAGTATTAATTAAATTATTCTGGCTAAAAATTGTTTTATTGTATAGTCCGCGCCAAGTTATGCGAACAAAATGTTTTTTGAAGTATACCTAGTAATA
>MQRK01151350.1:0-15763 GCA_001938485.1 Girardia tigrina | reverse complement strand
TGGCGAAGTCGACTTGTATCATTCGAACAAAATTTGGATTTTCTATTTGATTAAAAGAATTTATTTTTAAGTTCATGATTAATTTATTTTAAGAAAAATTTATTTCACCTATTTTTATCTAGTTTTGGATGTTATATTTATTTAAATATATTAATGTTATATTATTTCTCCAGAAAAATATTGCGATGAGGAATAATTTATAAATAAGGGTCCTACATACCCCGATAATTATTCATTGGGTTCGTGAATTGAGACTTCTCTTGATATGTAAAAAACTTCCTAAATTAAGAGAAAACCACAACGACATTCATAAAGAAGGTATTTTGGTACTTGAAGCTAAGAAATACTTTGGCAAATATTTTGTATTACATCAACTCCAAAGTCAAGAATTTGTAATCCTTCACAGTTGAAATGGAAGTCAGTTATTATACAATCGTAACAGCATTAAGAATACTTAAAAATCTCAATTTGGGAGAGGATTAATACAAAATTAGAAAAGATGTGGAAACATGCCTTCAAAAATCATATTTTAGTTACAAAAAATATGTCAAACTCTAAATTCAGCCTCTTAATCATAAAAATATTGAAAAATAAATTTGTGTACTACATGTAGTTTTTTTCTGCTGTAAATGAATGCTTGACATATTTTGAAAAATTTTAATAAAGCTTTTGGTCAATTAATCTATTTAGGCCTACAAATTTAACATTTTTGACAAAAAACCGTTAAAGGACTTCATATTGACTGTTCTGTATCACAACAATCATATTAAAAACAATTTGTATTGTTCGTTAAGAAATTACTTATGTTAATTTTTATTAATTATATTTTAAAATGTACGAAACGAAATTTGTTATAAGACACAAATAAATTTTTTGACGATAATTTATTTTTAATATATATTATGGTGTGCCATTTTATATAATATATATGTCTAAAATGTTAGTTTGTTTGTTGGTTTGTCAGTCACGCTGTGATAAAAGTGCGAAATTGCAACGTGACTGGAACGACTCCACGTAATGATGTGGTAAATCTAGATAGCCCACACTGAGGCGATTCTGTCGGTGTTGCGCCTTCGCCGAAAGACGCTTGGAAGCCGACGAAATCGACTGAAAACCGTACTGGTTGACCGACTTAAACAAATCCCGAATTTGAAATAATTAATTATAATAGTTATAATTTTTTACTCGCGTTGATGAGAATTTACACATGACATATATAAATTGTATATTGAAAATATTTTATTATACATTTTATGTTGACATTTAATTGTGCGCATATTTCTTGTGAATGAAGCCTTTTTATTTTAAACTATGTAAATAAAAGGTGAAAAAAAGTTTGTTTTAATTATCTATGGTTTTTTTTAAAATGGGAATAATGTTTCTTGTTTCTATATCATAATGTCATTTTTCAATAATTAATGATATGGATGAAATATTAAATTTTACAAATGTTAGTAGGCTTTATATTTTTTGTTTAGCAATTACACACAACAGATATCATTTTTCGGTTATAAATATAAATACCAAAGTATTCTTTTATGAAATCGGAAAAAAGAAAAGCAGATAAATTCAGGTCCTCTATAGAGTTTATATGAAAGTTCCAACAAATAGTACTAATAGCACTTATCATTTGATTATAAAAGTTTTTAACTAGGTGCAGAGAAGTGAAGTGATTGTCAAAAAGTATGTTATGACCGCTTCTTTCATAGCTTCTTAGTAATATTGTTTTACTCCAAAGGTAGAAAATTACATTTTTTTCTGGTCAATCGTGTATCTTTCCAAGATATAGAAAACCATTACATGCATTCTTTTCATAAGCATCAAATAATAGGAAACATTTCAGTTCTTACTTGTCAGGCTTTGGATGAATGGACAGCAGATCTTTGAAGGATGCAAAGATTTTTCGTGATAAACAAATTTACATCTAGCAGTTTTGGATGTTGTACAAAAAATCTATTCAGAAAAAGAAGCAATCATGTAAATGAAAATAATTGTGAGTCAGAGGATGATAATGACGATGGATCTCAAGTTGAAAACGATGAGATTGAGTCAAACACATTGCTTGAATTCTATTAGCTGATAAAAATGAGGTAACCGAAGGTGACAAACCTTTAGAGTTGTTATATCAATATAAAATCAATATCACAGTACGCAGTCAGAACGAGTTTTCTCTGAGTGTGGAAAGATTTCTACATAATAAGATCATCCTTGAATAATGAAATTGTAGATATATTATGCTTTTTTACATCTTACTTCGAATCTCAAATGTAATAAATATGTCAGCTACACAAATTTAGTGAGTAATTAAAAAGATGAAATGGAAATAGATTTAAACATTAATAGTTCATAATTATGAAAGTCAGAATTTCTTTCATATTTTATTTGAAGATTCCATTTCGATAAATTTTGAAATGGTAGGATTTTGTATAGTCCTTGAAATACACTTTTTAACTCTAAATAACGTTTGACAAAAGTCAATTTCTTGTTTTATCACAGCACGCATTTAAATTCGACAAGGAAACGTTACTAAAAATTGGTAATAAGGTACGAGAAGTTACATTTTTTTCAAGCACGATGTTTGGTAAAAATTTCAAATATGTGTTCAAAGATAAACAATTTAGTATTGAGTGGTGTAAAAACATTTTCTGTTCTTGTATAAAAGACAAATGTTACCCACCTAGGTGAAGTTGTCTCCAGGCACTACACATTTTTCAGGGCTTTGTTATTTCATTCAATTCTAAATTTCGTCCTATTTACAATTAGCGTATCATGAACTTTGTTTTCATTACTACATTACTAAATAATTGGTATTTGCTTTATTTCAGAAATGAGCTCTCGTCCAAAGAAAGTCTGCAAACATGATGCAAATGTGGCCATTGGTTTTGAGTCAGATGGTAGTGGTGATATTTATGATGATGCTTCTGAAAACGATGAAGAAGAATGTGGAGTCAAGTGACGATACACTAGATAGTGATGCATTAACAAATTTATCTAGCAACAATGATGACGAAAGCACGGAAGATGAATCCAGGTCTACAGTGGAAGAAGATCTTGAGATTATTTCATCTTCACGTACAGTTTGGTCAACTATTGCTCCATCAAACCGTGGTCGTCATGCAATGCACAATATAATGAATTTCCATACGGGTTTCACCCTTGATGTAAATCTAACGAATGAAAGAGAAGCAGTGCTTATGTTCTTGGATGTCATTTTTCAGGACACATTGCCCTACACCAATTTGCAAGGTTGCAGACATATTCAGAAATGGAACAACAGCAATTCCAGTTGTAAGAAGAAATGGAAAATGGTCAACAGGGATCAACTGGAAGCATTTATTGGTCTGCTAATTATTATGAGAGCATTTCGTGTAAGATAGAGAGATGTTGAGGAATTATGGTCTGCTCGAGATGGATTTCCAATATGCAGAGCAACCATGGCGATATAACGTCTTCTGCAATGCTTCGTTTTGATGATCCTTTGCGGAGAGATAAACAAGATCGCTTGGTTCCTGTCAGAAGTATTACTGAAGTCTTCAACAGAAAGCTCCGAGACGTATATGTTCCTAGTGAATATATTACTATAGATGAACAATTGCTTGAATTCCATGGCTGTGTTCAGTTTCAACAGTATATTGGGATGAAGCCTGGGAAGTTCGGTAACCAACTGTTATGGCTTTGTGATGCAGAGATTTTCTATACTCTGAATTCAATCATTTATGTTGGCAAAGGTACTGTCCTGCTAAATCAAAATGTCAAAGCAAAATCCGTGACCCTTCATCTCATCAAGCCTTATCTCAACACGGGACGTCACATCACAAGTAAGTCATGTAATAATTTTCAATTTCCACATGATTATATTTCACTTTTCTATTACGTAGGTGACAATTGGTTTTCATCATTGAAACTGGCTCATGAATTGAAACAACAAGGATTATCGTATATTGGAACAATACGCCATAACAATCGCGAAGTGCCACCAGATTCGCGGCCAACGAAGAGAAGAACCCGAAAGGAGTAGTGCTTGTATCTTTTTTGGATAAGGGAACGAAGCCGGTTATACTGACTGACACTTTGCATCGCGTTGTGCCCATTCCTTCAGTCAATCAAAAGCCAACCGCGGTTTTAATGTACAATCGCACCAAGTCAGGTGTAGATATTTTCGACAAGAGTCAAGGTGTTTTCATGCAAACGAAAATGTCGACGTTGGCCATATGCCATATTTTCCAACCTCATCGACATTTCAACCAATAATGGCTGCCTTATCTTCATTCAAGGATGCCACAATGCAGTCAGGCAGCATGAGTCTCATTATGATTTTCTGAAAAAGGCAGCTTACCAGCTCGTGGATAATCAAATCAAGCGTCGTATTCAGTCAGAGAGATTAAATTTTAAGATAAAGGACGCCATGGAGCTTTAGGGCTATGAAGTGAATTCAATTGTGAATGAAGAATTGGAGCCCCTCAAATAAAAAAACAAGCGATGCACCTTCTGTCAGACAGAAAAAGATAAATAATGATTTCATGGGGATGTACTGTCTGCAAAAAGCCCTGATGCATGGATCAACGAGCAGACATCTGCTAAACCTGTACTCGTGACTGATAAACTCTCTTCCTGTGTGTGTGCATGGGTGTCAATATGTGTGTGTGCGTGTGACTGTCTCATAATGGCAAAGACAATTGCGTATGAGAAATTACGAACAAAATTAGTTTTTGTGCATTTATCGTTTTCAATTTGCTAATTAAAGACCATTCTAAATAGGTGGGTATGCCATACCTGTAACATAGACACCGATTTGGATGCACATGTATTACTCTTCATTTTATTCCAGAGTTTTTGCTGTTTTAAATCGTACCCAGAGAAACAATAAAATTCACGAAGATTCTTGAGAATTCCAATTCAGGACAAAATATAAGTTTTCAATGGGTATGCCAAACCCATAACATAGGACAACTGTTAAAGAAAATTTTGGACATTTTGGTATAACTTAATCATTGGTTTTAGTACAAACTTGATAAGTCACTTCTGTGAAGTTGTATTATTGAATCTAAAACGCATATTCCTGTAATTCGCTATTTCCCATGACATTCACCCAAATTTCTTCAAATATAGCGAAAAGTTAATCAGAATCAACTGGATGCTTATAATCTCTTGAGAATCTGCTCCAAATGACCCCACACATTCTTGATTAGATTCATATCTGGGCTTGTGCTAGGCCAAAGAAGACGCCAACAACATGGTGTTCCATATATTCTTTTGTTGCTCTTTATTCATTCACAGGAACATTGCCGTGATAAAATAGACCATAATTTGGTAGTAATCTAGGTAGATGTGGTAGAAACGTATCTTGTAGTAGGTGAATAGAACGCTGAGAATTCAAAGTCCCACCTGGCGCCCTCTACAAACGTATGAATTTATGCACCGTGAAGGCTCCCCAGATCCTGCAATTTCCTTTACTTTGGTTTTCATGAGATAGCACCCACATGTTATCATACAGTTTACCAATTTCATTAGAGGCTTAATTTATCTCTCTTTGTTATTTTCTTCAACTTTTTTAAATTTATAAAGCGTTAATAAACTTAGTTCCTTATTAAAGCAGAATGATTATTTTAAATCTTTTGTTGAAAAATCAATAAAGGAAATAGTTGATAATATACTTTTGAAATATAAATTGAAAGGACTGTCCGTCATCTCTATAAAAGAATTTAAAATTATGTTCGAAAAGAAAGTATGAGCAATATTGCAGAACAGAAAAAAATGTAAATGTAGTAACAATATTGATAATTTCAAGATTCTGTGTAAGTACTTTGATAGTTATTGGGAATGTCAAGTAAAGTTTTTTTAATTAAGTTGCGTTGTCCTTAAAATAAATTTACAATCGGCAGTCTTAACTAGCTTATTGAATGTCTGATTATCGTGATTTCGTGCAGATGATTGCATAATCACCATTATTACATTTCTATCAAAGTAAATTAAATTATAAATCAATTACAGGAAGGTGATGCTTGATCCGTCAAAATATATTTATAAATGGATAAATTTTGTTTTTAATAAAAAATTTTCATCTGGATTGAAGCTTATCAATATTCTAGATTGTAAATTTTATGAAAAATTTTAAAATCACATAAATTTTGACTTGTAAAAGCCAAATTAAACCTGCATTTAGTTCACATAATGCAAATCATTTAACTCATGAGTCTTTTAAACTATGAATGTTGTAAACGCAACAAATCTAGTTAACGTAAAAATTAAAAAAACGAAACACTAGTTAGAAATATTAAAAAAAGGGATATTCCACAATGCGATTAATAAAGCAACATAGCGAAAAGTACATGACCATTCTAAATTAATTAGAAGTGTCAGTAGAAAAAAAAGAATAACTACAAAATCTAAAAAAGTTAATCCTCTAAACTTCTTATTTATACAAAGTTACAAAGAGGAGAAACATCCTAATAACGTTATGTAAAAAGTGAATGGCTGTTTCGTCTTTACAACAAGAAAGATCAATCAAATAATTATTAAATTGAAAGTTACCTTAAATTTGTTTGATGATAAATGCGAAATTTTGTATATATTCTTGCAGTAATCGCATTTACAGCAGATAAAAGAAAATAATTGATATTATAACAGTAAATTTAGAAAAAAGACTAAAACTACGTATAATAATTAATGTTAGTTAACCCCTTACTGCATAGTGGATCATATATGATCCAAAACAATTTTTCATAATTTTATTACCCTAACTGCATAGCGCGAAGTATGTAGACCACAATGTGTTTTTGGATTTTCTACACAAAAAAAACATTTATATCAAAATAAAAAATACGTATCTCTTTATTTCTCTTTTCCTATATATATTTTTATATTACAATAGAAAAAAAACATGCAGTAAGGGCTTAATTTGAGAAATAATGACAATATTGTAGAAGTTCGATATGAGTATGTTAAAAAAATCATAAACCTTAAAAGATCAAGTGAAAATTAAATTATTAGGTTGTTACAAAATAAATGCAGGTTTTTAATTTTTTTGTATTGACCGCAATGTTATACGGACTAAGGCATGTATACTGTTATGTAATACCCTGGCACCATTGGAGAGACCCTAGCAGCATTCGCCATCCCTTATGGTGTTATGAGTCATTCGAAAGTTTAATTTATACTCTTTCAAATATATTTGTCTAATGTTTCTTTTGTTAATAATTTCGATTTCAATTGCAGATGTCAGAATCTGATTTTCTCAACATTTACTTCTACGAGTTCAAGCTAGGGCGTAATGCAGCTCAAACCGCTTGACACATTAACGAAGGTCAAAGAGGAATGTCTACGAATGCACAGTGCAGCGCTGGTATCAAAAGTTTCGCTCTGGCAATACCAGCCTGGAAGATGAGCCTCATGGTAGTCACCCATCGACGATCGACAACGACGAATTGAAGGAGCTGCTGAAAGCCGATCCACGCACAACTGTTCGAACACTCGCAGAAGAGTTTAATGTTGATCCCTCAACAGTCGCTCGGCACTTGAAGCAAATTAGAAAGTCGAAAAAGCTCGATAAATGGGTGCCTCATAAATTGAACGAAAGTTTAAAAAATCATCGTTTTTAGGTGTCTTCCGCGTTTCTTCTGCTCAACAAGAACAACCCGTTTCTCGATCGGATTGTGACATGTGATGAGAAGTGGATTCTCTACGACAATCGGTGACGTTCGCCACAATGGTTGGAACGCGTTGAGGCTCCTCGCCACTTTCTGAAACCGAAACTCCACCAAAATTGAAGGATATGGCGACTGTTTGGTGGTCTGCAGCCGGTCTCATCCACCACAGCTTTCTGAATACGATGAAACGATCACCGCAGAGAAGTACTGCCATCAAATTGACAAAATGCATCTCGAGCTCCGACATATGTGCCCGAGATTGGTCAATATGAAGGGACCAATTCTCCTCCACGACAACGCCCGGTCACACATCGCAAAACCGACCCTACAAAAGCTAAACGAATTGGGCTACGAAACTCTGCCACCATACTCACATAACCTCTCGCCCACTGAATACCATTTTTTCAAGCATTTGGACAACTTCCTCCAGAAAAAATGCTTTAAATATCAAGACGACGCCAAAGACGCCTTTCACGCTTTCATCGCATCCAGAACTCAGGAGTTCTACACTAGGGGCATCAATAAACATGTTTCTCGTATGCAAAAATGTATTAATTCTGATGGTTTATATTTCGATTAATAATGTTTGTTCTGTGCTGAGTTACATTTGTTTAACCCTACAAGGCGCCGTGATTCATATTTGAATCAACCATATTTTACCTCAATATCTTTTAATCACGCGATATTCTTTGAGTGTTTACATACTGTGAACCAAAAACATTGTCTATGGAATGATAACTGCCCATAAAGTCATAGATGCAATATATTTTGTCAACAAAATGACAGTTCAGTTTGTAATACTGGCATATTTTTTTATGATAATTAAAAAAAATTGCGCATTGTAGGGTTAAAGTTTAGGTTCAAAAACCTGCATTGCTTTTGCAGCAACCTAATAATCCACCAATCGAGTGAGAATAAGATCAGTTCTACTTTTAAATCGGGATTCCTGTATCTCACAGTCATATGAATCTCTTGGTCAAACAAAAACAATTACTTTTCAAAAATGTTTCTCGTTTCAAAAAAATCATCAAACAGAAAAACAGAATTTTTGACAATAATAATCGGCTTCTAAATAAGTATTACAACAAAAGTATCATGTATACACATTAAATGATGCGTTCTCATTTAGTAATTCTTGTTGTGCTGCATTAGTATTTGTTTCTGTTGCTTAAACTAATTTGCTTATTCTGTTTATTTTTCCATTAGTTCGGAGAGAAAGAATATTCAATCAAGAAGAACTACTGTATTTCTATAAATTAATGAGTTTTTGCAACATAAACGTTCAAATTTAAATCAAGAATTAAGAAAAAAACTATATTTTAATTGTTAGAATGTTTTTTTGAGATTTTTAACTGTATAAAATACTACTGAAGAAAGATAATAGAGAAATACTGATTACCAATAATATAAAAAAAACTGTAAAATTTTTCAATAAATTTACATACAAATTCCAATGAAAATTACACTGATTCTGAATTCAGACATGAATGTATACGTAAGTATAGAACTAAAACAAAATAGAATAAAAACGATAAATATTATCCATGAGAAGAATAGTAAAAAATCTAGGTTACATAACGAAAATCAGTGGTAGATATATTCTTTATGATATTTTGAAGTAGAAATGATAAAGCTATGTCATTAACATACTTTTAACCTCAAAGTCTAGCTCACATGATAAAATGGATATCGTTCACATTAAATATGTAATTACCTTTAGCATTTATTATGATAGATATAAATATTCTATAAATTCTGGTTTGAACAATATAAATGTGTTTATAAATACTTTATAACGGTATCTATCAAATTACTAAATATTTACGACCTATTTTGAAAAGAATTCATTTTCACCCTCACTGCACCCGCATGAGAATACTCACAGAAAATCCCACTTTGAACTGCTCAAATTTCACTTCTTCATAATATTCAATAAAAAAATTTCAAGAAATTTAAGCGAAACTAGTAAAACGATAACGAAATAAGGAATTCGTAAAAAAATGCTACACCCAAAATTAGTTCATCATTTGCAGTGTGCAGCATTCCAAAATTGTTCTAATACTATATAAAATAACTAGCACACTTTCATCATCGCAGCAGAATCGAAATAATATCGATAATGAATCAGTGCTAAATCATTCAGTCTAGAAAATGCAAATATAACATGCCTGAATAATTGATTAGTAAAATACGTATAAACAGGGAAATAAATACCACATCGGTAATAAAAAACAGGTCATATATCTGATTACCGATCAGAAAAACACATTAGACTACATATCAACTGCAGTGGAACCTTTGAAAAACTGGTGCCATACGATCGTGTGAAGCTGTGTCCACTACCAATCATCAATTTTCTATGAAAATTATTATTCGATCAACTATTGCGTACATCTGACACCCGTTATTAATACTGATTATTGAAAAAACCCTGTTCTCTGTTTACCAAATTGGGTAATACACAATATTGGGGCATTACATATCTGTTTATGTTTACATTATAACAAATTTTATTGATAAACTTTAACTTGGACAATTTGATAACATTTCCATCTACACTTACACACATAAATTAGATATATATTTTTCAATTATTACACACTAGAAATATTAATGTTAGAAATAATTTAAATATTGTTGAAAAATTATGTTTAATATGAAAAAATTATTTCTGAATTTTTAATGATAGTTAAAAACACTAAACTAATTACTCCTTCATTTATTCTTTTTGTTTAAATTTGAGAAATATGATAAGCAATACAATAATATGATATTTCCCGTTAACAGAAACATTAATTTATTGATCTTTTGGAGAACTAAAATTGTTCTCATCAATTTCGATTTGTTAATTCCTTAATTCTCTTTGATACATAGGCTTACTTGCTGTCATTTCTCGTTCAAAATAACGTAATATTTCAATTAATTCAAATGGATTTAAATGCAAACATTTAAAAAATATTTCTATGATCTTATCTCTATATCAATTTCTTGTAACTATGTTTTCAAATGGTACTCGGTTTACACGGACAACGATCTTCTAATCTGTCTTAAATCATCATACATTTGTCTCAATGTTACTTTTGATAAGAATATTTTGCGATGAGTAATTCAGAAGATCGTTTAATTACCATATACTTAATAAACCTATTTTGTTTTTTCATGAATTAAGAAATTTAGCCTATCGTTTTAACATTATATTTGTCATATTTTGATTAGAATACACTTTAATTACAAAAATGGTACTATACTACCCAAATTCATAAGTATTCGGACACGTAAAATAATTCTTATTAAAAATTTTAAATTATAAATAATATGTACCTATTTATATTATAGATAATCTGCATACAATTCTAGAATAATTTAAAGAAATCAAATAAAAAAGTTAACTAATAAAAATTTTATTCACATTTAAAAATAAGTACATTATTTATAATTTAAAATTTTTAATAAGAATTATTTTACGTGTCCGAATACATATGAATTTGGATAGTAGAAGAATTATATTAACGATTGAATTAAATTTAACAGCAAAGTTTTTCGTTCATTTCTTTCTCTTTCTAGTTCTTCAAGGAATTGTCACTAAAGCAAGGTACTAGTAATCTTCTAACATTGATCCCATATCTAGTAGAACAACTTATCACAAATTAGGACTCAGTTAGATAGCATAGCGTTCCAGATATTAATTATTGACTTTCGAAATGACAACGAATGTTTATTCAAGAGAAATGTACGCTCGGCTGAGCTTAAATTACCACGTTGAATATTGCAGGTTTAGACATTATTTTATGTTTATGAAACTTCTTTCTATAATCAAATTAAAGTCCCGTGCATTAAATAAAGTTTAACTATTCTGATGAAAATACAGAAAAAACACTAATTACGAATATTTTTGACCAAATGATACTACTTTTGTTTATTTTATTTTTAGCATCCTTTGCATTTTAGAAAAGAATGGTACCATAACAACGGATAGTGTAAAATACAATAAATATTAATAATCTATTAGTAATAATTTCAGACATTGGTAAAAAGCATAATAAATCTACCAAGCTATTAAAAAACCCTTCAATTATCAAATCATCGAAAGCAAAAAAAATCTACATACTTCTTTTGTAGCCTAAATACTTTATTTAGTCTTTAAGAATTTAATAAATTTATTGTAAGCATTACGCGTTATGACTTTGAGCTAAAAACAAATTAACTCAACTTTTTAGATATAAAAAATAATTTAATTTATATCAACACAATATAATTTACATAAAGCTGATTTTAAAATAAAATCATTGTATATGTTCCAATGCTTCCCAAATTATCAGTAGCAAATAATTTTTGTAATACAATAAAAATATTAAGACATACTTTATTAAATATTATTGGAAATTTTTATTTATTTTATTGAAGATTTTCGATATTAAGGTTTGCTTTGCACATTTGTAATATGTTAATGCCTAATTAATAATGATTCACCAACAAAATATCGATAATAATGTGAATAGAAACATTTTTTAGAAAAGAAAACTCATTTTTGAAACTCTAAAAATAATATTCTTGGAGTATTGTGAAAAAGAAACTTTCTAGATTGGCTCAATTTAGGTTTAGCGTGGCACGTTGAAACATCGAAAAAATGACGTCATAAAAACATCGAATTAATAATAAATAAAACCATCAAAAACAAATAAAAAAATTATTGAAAAGTAAATTGATTTAATATTAATTAATAAAAGCAGACAATTCTAGAATATTTCTGGATTTTTATTGGCACGGTCTATTTAAAAATCTACTAATCTTTCGTTAAAAATCACATATTTCTTTTTTCTTCTGATGGTTTCACAAACATCAACGTTTTTTTAAAACACGATCTTTCTTCATATTTAACTTTCTGCATAAAATTTTTAAATGTAGGATTCAAATTACCAAAAATATTACTAAAAATGAAAGTATCATTAATTAACAAATTTTCATGACGAGTAAGTTAATTTTCATTTTCGGTGATCAAAATATTAATTTAAGTATATTTAGAAATTTCATTAATTTATTTATTAATTCACTTATTCATTATTTAGAAAAACATCATTTCAGGTAATGTTTTATTAAAAATTTTTTCGACGTTTTAACATGGTTTATATATTGATATATCCAATGTACGAGTTTCGACATGTGTAACAATTACCATATTTTCTGGACTTAAACAAAAAATTATTCAAAACAATGACGTTATGATTGTGGTTTTCGATTTATTTGAAGAAACCTTGTATGTTTAATTTAATTTAATCGCACCGCTTAGGTGGAGTTAAATCAAATGCAAGGCATCGACATTTTCATGTAGATATCTTGATAACCGACTAATGGCTTGCGCCTCTGTCTTCGCTTTGTCACGGCGAAGAGTTACACTCTCTTACAGGATGCAACTAGGAGGTTTTTGACCGCATGTTTGTTAAGCAGTGCCGTCTCTGGTTATTTCTTCGTTGGATATATAAAAGATATATACACAAAAAGTTATTAACATTAATAACGATTACCAATAATATTTAAATGAAGTATAAATTAATAGTTGTAAATCCTTTTGATATTTGTATTAAGACATTGTTGCTGCTGATGATGTAGGAAGTATCAAAACATGTGCAACGATTCTGTTTTAATTAGCTTTAAGTAAATTAATAAGTGTTCACGTGACTCAATAATTGATATACCTCTAAATATTTCAATTTCAATACCGTATAAAAATTGACTGAAGACGTGAGGACAATCAAGAATTGAAAATGAACGTTTTTTAAATTTTCAAGTGAAACAATTATGGTTAAAATTAATTTTAAAATGGTTATGTAAGTTATTTGAATGTATCTATGATTCAACATTGTCAATTTATTTATCACAAAATGTCAACTTTTTAATATCCAAATTATTTAAGGGTCATTATAAAAAATAGAATTTTTATATTGCATATCGTAATAACACAAGACTTTATGCTTTCCTTAAAGCAAGCATGCAACAGTTTTGCATCCAAGCTTTATATATTTTTTATTTTGCTGTATCACTTTGAAACTTATACCCTTTAACGCCGAGGATTTAGAAAAACATATTTACCAACTTCTGGATAGAACTCAAGTTCCAGTTTCGATTTTATTTTTTATTTTTTTCCATTATTTAATTTGATTTTAATAAATAGAAAATCCTGTGCATTACAAATACAGAAAGAACGATATAAGAAGCCATCAAGTATCCAGGCAGATTTATAATCTCATCAATTATGTACTAATGGTTTTGTAAAAATAACTTTTTGTTCATTAGACCACACATCAAATGATAATTGATTTAAAAATACAATACCGATAATTAACAAATAAAATACTGAAACAATTGATTGAAACTTTGTGTTGTGGTTAAATTAAACAATCTTGCAAATGTTCTACAAGGTCTACTGTGTTATTAGCGGTTACACTAGACTGATACTGTACGGATTCTGCTGTATTTACAATAATCATCAAATAACTAACGAGTTTGTTCGCGTTGTTTCAAGAGATTTACATTGAATAATAGAAAAGTCACTGTTGAATCGGTAAAGAAAACCAAATAAACGGTTGTAACGAGGGCATGAATAATGAGACACTCACAACACAATCAATACGACACCCGCGGCAGATGATAACAACAACAATAACCTCAATTTTCTCTTCTCTCACTTTTGCAATAATAATTGCCACCATTATCTCGGTATTCTCATTTCCGTCTTCTTGCCCCCGGGATTTATCGATTTTGTGAAACAGAATCATTAAACAATAACCGGAATTTAATCAAATCAATAAGGATAATCGATAATAATTATTATTAAACAGAGAAAGACATACATAATCGCAATCAGTCACATACACGATCCCCCAATAATCGAATCACAACGGCACTCGTCCCGGTCGCATGACAACACAAACTCAAACACAAAATCAATGAGGGAGGGACACTGGTTTATATCCCCTCTCTCTCTGCGATTGTCCCGCCAGAGCCGGCTGACTCTATCGATTAATTCCATCAGTCAGTCGCGGAAGACCGAATAAATCAACAACGAGACAATCAATAATAACCGACTGTGATCCAAAAAACCACCAAAATTAACCACAATAAAATACAAAAGAAAAAATAATAACGAATGGTTGATTTATCGATCGATTCGCGCCGTTATGAATCGATACACACACACATATCGAATATAATAATCAGAGAGAAATTCAAATGAGAAAACCAAAAGAAAAATCAATAAATAAAACCAAAAATAAAAACATTAAATTCAAATTATTATTCGAGCAATAATCGATGAAATAATAATATTGATAATAATATCGATAATAGTAGAAAATAAAAGCCAATAATCAATGGTACATCGAATTACATCAAAATAATAATAATTAATTATAATTAATACTATTATTATTAGCAAAGATAAATCGATAATTCGATCGATCGATGGAGAGAGAGAGAGAGAGAGAAAAGAAATTGCGACGAAACAAATCGATTGTTGGCTTTTTTCGTTCAGAGTAAATCGTTTTCTTTCTCGAGTTATTTTGTTTTATTAATATCGATCGAATTGTAATAATGATAGAAATAATAAAATGTATTATTGATTATTTTTTTTTGAATGTGTGTTCGGTAAATAACAATAGTAATAATAATTATTATTATTAATAATAATAATAATATTAATTCTGTTTACTAATTATTATCATTTGACTGAATATCGATCGGATCGATCGATTGGTTGATTGGTTGATTGGTTGATTGATTGGGTTATGTCGAGAGAGTTTGCTTCTTGATCTATTGTCAGAGGATTTGAGAAAAGCGCTATGAGATTTTGTGGGACGTGAGCCACGTCAGGCCCTCGTAGAGACCGTCACCGGATGTGGCGCACGCCGGCTGCACGTACCAGATGCGCCCGCCGCTCAGTCGCGTCAGTCCGAGCCGCTCTTGGATCTCGTGGGGCCGCAGCGACTCCTTGAGGTCCTGTTTGTTGGCGAACACGAGCAGCACGGCCTCCCGCATCTCCCGGTCGTTGATGATCCGGTGGAGCTCCTCGCGGGCCTCGTCCAGGCGCGTGTAGTCGGCGCTGTCAATCACGAATATCAGGC
>MQRK01151349.1:0-13983 GCA_001938485.1 Girardia tigrina | reverse complement strand
TAACAATTTTGAAGTTTGCTCTCTCATTCTTTGTTTTAATAATCCTAATTGCTTTTTTATATTCCTTAATTTAATTTAAAATACATACTAAGAATTTTATTTTTGAAGCATTATCATTTTAGAGTTAGGCAGCATATATTTACTTATATTCAAATTATATTTATCAATATCAATTTATTTATTTGTTATCATTCAACAAATATTTACAATGAAAAAACAATGATAATGTTTATTGTTAAAAAAATATATCAATAAAAACTATTGATAATATATATATATATATATATATATATATATATATTCATCATACATGTTTACGTGTTTAAAGGGAACCACAGTAAAAAAAGTAACAAAAAGTACTGGTAAAGTAAATTAAAAATGTGGATAAAATTTAACATTCAAAAGTCGTTTGAAAATTCTTAACTGAGGGATTTTGATTGTGAGTTACATTGTGTGATATTACACAGACCCTAACAATGTGCAAACTGTATAAAACAGTACTTTATTAATGTAATTTTATATAGAAGTAGTGTTTCAGTGTTGTTCTTCTGGTAAGACTGCATCAGGACTGAACTCAACAGAAAAAAAGTTTTAAGAAGAACTAATACATTACTTTCGCTCTGTATACCACATTGACTGTGTAATTACATCTGAGAACAAACATTTTCTACATTGAAATGGGCAAAACCCCTGCTGTGCAATCAAATGAGTTTAAAATTAATGTGTCAAATTTTGAAACGGAAGTTCAACAATTCGTTTCTGGTAAACAACTGCAAACTTTGTACTAAAAAGGTTAAGTGGCAAAACTAGATTTTCGTTTTTTTATTAAAGTGATTCATTAACAATAATATAAGCATCGAATAAGTATTATTATTCTGGGGTCAGTGACAATGTTCCTGTATGTTAATGCGGCTCACGGCTCGAAAGGTTGGACATCACTACAATAATAGTACTTGTAATGGCCACGTTACAATAATGAAAGTTATTATGGACAATTGAATTAATATATTTCAATTAAGTATCTTACAGAAATTTTATTGAATATAACATTACGACAACTTAAATGGTTAGTACTAAGCCAACCACAAGAAAGAGAACAGGAAAAAGTACACCAGCTACAAGTGGTGTTAAGAAACCAGATCATTGTCATCCTGGAATTGTATTTCTGAGAGAAATCTATTGTACTAGAAAAACTCGGAACTTTTTATCCACAAACTTCCTTTCAGAGACTTGTGAGAGAATTTCCCGGAACTTTAAAATGGATTTGTGCTTTCATTCTTCCACAGTTTCTGCTCTTTGTAAACAAGCAAGACTTATTTGGTTGAATTATTTGAGGTCACCAACTTGTTTGCTATTCACTCCAAGAGAGTGAATATCATGCTATAGTTCATTTTTTCAAGAGAAAATTAAGTGTTATTGAACGGAATTTTCGAATTTTCAAATAAGAATTACCATGTTTTTTTTGTTTTTTATTTGTGTGCTGGCAATTTAAGATACCTCAAATGCCAAATCCCTATCAAAACATATCTTGCACTCAATTTCTAAATTCTAGTTTTAATTATTCAGAAGCTAAACCATTAGTTTTCAACAGCTCAACTAAGCTTACTCCTGAAAAGTATATTTAAATTATAGTCTTTTTCAACATGGTCCCTGTAATTTTTTGTTCTTTAACAGTAATAATTCATAAATAATTCATGTGAAATACAAAAATAACGCTTTTCTATCTTAACATTTTATTAAAAATTGTTTACAATCGAATTTTTCATTTAAACGTTTGAGTCCAGTTTTTCCTTTTCGTAAAATAAAGTTTAAAAAAATAAAAGTTTAAAAAATGAATGTACATTTACATATTAGTAATAATAGTGTTTGATAAATTCAATTAATAATAGTCTGCATATTATCGTTTTGGAGGAAAACTCACAGGAACCTTCAAGCCCAACCAGGAATTGCCAAGCTCAATTAAAATAAATAAACATTTTTTATTTTCAAAATTTGTTGTTAAGTTTTACGATATATTTAATTTTTATTTAAATCAAATATTCAAATCGATTTAAAATAATAATAATAATAAATATCAATCTTCAATTAGTACTGTAGTTATGGAATTTTTGTTTAGCTATAAAAAACAGATTACGACGAATTTGATACTTAAAAATACCATTTTTATTTGATTTGCAAGTCATAAAAATTGTAAAATAAAAATTAAACTAAAGAGAAAAGCTTTATGGAAATC
This sequence comes from Girardia tigrina, assembly GCA_001938485.1. Taxonomy (NCBI): domain Eukaryota; kingdom Metazoa; phylum Platyhelminthes; order Tricladida; family Dugesiidae; genus Girardia; species Girardia tigrina. The sequence continues at coordinate 11,750 of MQRK01151349.1, read as the reverse complement.
TATTATCAAGAAAAATCTTTTTGAGATTAGAAAGTCGAATTGCATATGTATTAATTTGCTTCTTAAATTGTTCTTTTTTGACGTTTAAAATGTCAAACTGGAACTAATCAGTATCAAATTGAGATTTGAAAATTAATCAAATTAATATATTGTTTTCATATTATATATATTATTATTTTATGTCCGAAAATATATTAAAATAATTTGAAACATTTTTATAAATGATTTTGTGATCATGAATCAAACAAATTGATAAGTTGATTATCATTGATTAGTTTTTATGTTAATTAATTATTTCGAATGAGGAGGTTGGAAAAGGAAATCATAATTTTGATAAAATGTTTTTTTTTATTTTAAAAATTCTAAAATAAATCTTTATTTTGATTATTTAAATATGCATATAAAATTTCAGATATGCATAAAAATTGTGAAACACCACTCCATTTTACATGTATATTAATAGAAAATAATTTTAAAACCTTACTTTTTTGGATTCGTTTGAATCAACATCGATGCTATAAGTTGAACCAATTAACGAATTGGAATTAAAATCTTGAATTGATCTCTAAAATTTTATGAAAATTTTTTTTAAAAAATTAATTTGCAAATAGATAAACCTTAACTCCACCAGTCGTTTGAAGTCCTGTTGACACGAAATTGGAATTAGGATAAGTCAAACTTTGAGGAAAATTAATGAAATAAGGAAACAACATTAACGATGATGCATCAATTAATGTTTGTTGATTATTTGCGAGAGAATTCAAAACTCCACATTGTATTGGATCAGTATATGTCCCGTCAACAGATGTACTCGATACGAGGCTTATGAGGGATGATATGTCAGAATATCGAGGATCGATTTGTGGAAAAGTCATAGTTAAAATTAAGAAAAAATAAATTTTTTTCAATTGAAATCTGATTTGAATGAATTATTCAACGGTGAGAACTAATTATGCCAATCATAAATTAGTAAATATTATTAATGGTTTCACAACAGAATTTGTAAAAAAAGAATTGACAAGTTACTTCTTTTATAGTTAATCAATGATAACTGGAGTGAGGTTTATTGGTTTATGTTCAGATGTGTCAATTTTAGTAGTGGATTGATGTCTATGAGAAAATGTTGAAATTTAATTGATGGCCACTGTATCTTTCTGAGTAAATAATTCAATGTGAACACATTTTAGTTGACATACTCATAACAAATAGGTGCTGATCATAACAAACACAAAATGTACAAGTTGAGTACTGTTTGCACAAAAATGAAGTAATTGTTTTTTAGTGACACTCAGTTGTATTTTGATAGAAAACTGAAAGAATCATATTAACTCTTTCTAGTTTATTATCCAACCATAAATCAGTAAAAAAATATAATTAGACCAATTATAACTTATAAAACATATGTTAATAATACTAAGGAAAAATTGTGTTTAAACTTTCAGTAAATTTTATTAAAAAAATAATTAAATTGATAAAAATCTTTTTGCTAAAAATATTTTTTTCATGGAAAAATTTTCAAATATTAATTCTCAACAAAATAAACGTAAAAATAACTAACCATAATCAATAAAAAAAGTTTTTCTTTCCAAATAAAAAAATAATCAATTTTTTCAATGTTTTTAAAACACGAAAAAGATTTAAAAAATTCATCATAAATAATAGGTAAAAAAAGAATTTGTTTTACTGCATAACCAGAATTTATTTTTTAAATAATCGGAATTTAATATTTTCAATGGCAATGTTTTTATTAGTGATTAAAAAAGAAAACGAGTTTTATAATTATAAAAAATTAATATTTTTATGAGAAAATTTGTTTGAAAAAATTTTAATTTCAATTATTGTCATTTGAATTTGTTTTTTTTTCGTATTAAAAAGAAAACCGTTTTCAGATTTTAGAGAGTCGATATTTTGTTGGAATTTAAATACACGAAAAAAAATCAAAGAAAAGAAACCAGAAAACCAAATTTATTTACACAGAAAAATGGGTAAAATTTTCTCAAAATTATTGGGAAAGAAGGAAATGCGAATTTTGATGCTTGGACTGGACGGCGCGGGCAAGACGAGTATGAGAGCGAATTTGTGATTTGGGTGTACTCGGTTGTCGGTCCAGATGTTTAGGAATGTAAATCTATAGAAATATTGAATCTAAATTAAGATAATGTATAAAAATATCAAATACGCAATTTAAGTTACTTTAATGTTTATTTTGTTTCTATTTTATAAGAAAATTTATTCTATTTTTTAAAATAATAATTTTAAAAATTATTTTAATTCATTTCTAAAAGTATTTTATATATTTTGAAATAAAATATCTATTTTTATAAATTCTCAAAATTTGAATGAAAATTAATTAATTTTAATAAGACAAAATTGATCTTCTTTATAGGAAGAATATTTTAAATTATAAAATATTAATTAAAAATAAAAATATTTAAAGTTTTATCAAAGAAATAAATTTAAAAGAATTTATTAGATTAAATGAATTTTTGTATATTATTTTTATTTATGTCTTTTTTATAAGAAATTATTGTCTTAGATTTAATTTTAATAATTTCGAAAATATTTATTATTTTTCAAAAATGTTATTTTCCTGATAAAATATCATTTTTGCTAAATATCGATAATTATTAATTTATAAATTAAATAATTACAAAAACGTAAAATCTAAAAAAAACAGCGAATTTTTTACACTAAATTAAAATAAATTATTGAGAAATTAAAAAAAATATTTAACTGAATAAAAAACAAAACAATTTCAAAAATATTGAAAAATGAAATATTAACTGAAAAACAAAAAAAATAAAATTTAAATAAATAATTTTTTGAAATAAATTAAATATTTTTTTTGAAAAAAATAATATAAATTATAAATAACAAAATAAACAAAATATTAAAAAAATAAAAAAAAATTTAGCAGTAATTATTAAGTATTTATTAATTATCAAATAATTACTGAAAAAAATAAAAGAATTGTTTTAAATTTAATTTTAATAATTTATTAAACAATTAGCAGAAACAAATTTTAAATTCCAATTAATAAAATAATAAATTCCAACAATAGAGATATTTATACAACTTGATTGATTTGTTTACATTGATTTGTATTCTCAAACCGATGTGACCCACGACCAAGTGCACCCGAACATTTTAAACTGGTTGCTAATTGTTTTGTTTTCGTAGCAATTTTGTACAAATTGAAACTGGGCACCGCTGTGACGACAATCCCGACTGTCGGGTTCAATGTCGAGACGGTCAGCTACAAGAATATCAAGTTCAATGTTTGGGTAATATTAATTTTCTCTATTTTTTAATATTTATATTTAATCAATTTTAATTTTTTTAAAACATTTTTTATTATTTTAAATTTCTAAAATTATTTTCTGTATTTAATCGATTTTTTTGTTTTTATCTATTAATTTTTTTCTATTTTAAAATTATTTTTAATTTTTTTTCATTGATTTAATTTTAATAAAAATATTAAATTAAATTTATTATCATTTTCTATTCTTTATATTTTTTTTACGTTATTAATCGATATTTTTAGTTATTTAATTTTAAATATTTTTAATTAATTTTTATTTTTTTAATCAATACTTTTAAAATATATTTTTTTTCAAATTTTTATATTTCATAGATTTATTTACTTGGTCTATTCGTAACCAATAAAAATACTTTTTTATTTACTATTTATTATCATAGAAATTTTTCCTCGATTTAAAAATTTTTACATCGATTTTTATTTTTTTATTTAATATTGAAATTCTTCTAATTTTAAATCTCTTTATTTTTTATCGATTTATTTTTTATGCTTCTTTTTTTATTTAATGTAATCATAAAAATTAAAAAACATATTTTGAAATCGATTTTTGATTTTTTTTAATATTTAATATTGAAATTTTTCTAATTTTTATTTTTATCGATTTATTTATTTTTATGCTTTCTTTTTTATTTAATATTTATAATTATAAAAAATTTTCCTCGATTTAAATTTTTTTTCATTTAATATTGAAATTGCTTCAATTTTTAGTCTCTATTTTTATTTTTTATCGATTTATTTTTTATACTTCCTTTTTTATTTAAAATTTATAAACATAAAAATTTTCTTCGATTAAAAAAGATTTTAAATCGATTTTTGATTTTTTTATATTTAATATGGAAATTTTTTTATTTTATTATATTCATAAAAATTTTCTTCGATTAAAAAATATTTTAAATTCGATTTTTGAATTTTTTTAATATTTAATATTGAAATTTTTCTAATTTTGATTTTTATCGATTTATTTATTTTTATGATTTTTTTATTTAATATAAAAAAATTTCTTCGATTTAAAATTTGTTAATTTGATTTTTAATTTTTTTATTTAATATTTATAATTATAAAAAATTTTTCCTCGATTTAAATTTTTTTTTCATTTAATATTGTAATTGTTTCAATTTTTAGTCTCTATTTTTATTTTTTATACTTACTTTTTTATTTAAAATTTATAAACATAAAAATTTTCTTCGATTAAAAAAGATTTTAAATCGATTTTTGAATTTTTTATTATTTTAAATTGATTTTTTAATTTTTTATCGATATTTTCGGTTTTTATTTTCAATTGATGTTTCACTAATTTGTTTTATATTTTCTGTTGATCACGAGTAAAAAAAAAACTTCGATGCTTCAAAAATCAATATTATCAATTTCGAAATAAACGGCGATTATGTGTTTCTCTCGACCAGGACGTCGGCGGCCAGGAGAAGATTCGGCCTCTGTGGCGGCACTATTACACGGGCACCCAGGGCCTGATATTCGTGATTGACAGCGCCGACTACACGCGCCTGGACGAGGCCCGCGAGGAGCTCCACCGGATCATCAACGACCGGGAGATGCGGGAGGCCGTGCTGCTCGTGTTCGCCAACAAACAGGACCTCAAGGAGTCGCTGCGGCCCCACGAGATCCAAGAGCGGCTCGGACTGACGCGACTGAGCGGCGGGCGCATCTGGTACGTGCAGCCGGCGTGCGCCACATCCGGTGACGGTCTCTACGAGGGCCTGACGTGGCTCACGTCCCACAAAATCTCATAGCGCTTTTCTCAAATCCTCTGACAATAGATCAAGAAGCAAACTCTCTCGACATAACCCAATCAATCAACCAATCAACCAATCAACCAATCGATCGATCCGATCGATATTCAGTCAAATGATAATAATTAGTAAACAGAATTAATATTATTATTATTATTAATAATAATAATTATTATTACTATTGTTATTTACCGAACACACATTCAAAAAAAAATAATCAATAATACATTTTATTATTTCTATCATTATTACAATTCGATCGATATTAATAAAACAAAATAACTCGAGAAAGAAAACGATTTACTCTGAACGAAAAAAGCCAACAATCGATTTGTTTCGTCGCAATTTCTTTTCTCTCTCTCTCTCTCTCTCCATCGATCGATCGAATTATCGATTTATCTTTGCTAATAATAATAGTATTAATTATAATTAATTATTATTATTTTGATGTAATTCGATGTACCATTGATTATTGGCTTTTATTTTCTACTATTATCGATATTATTATCAATATTATTATTTCATCGATTATTGCTCGAATAATAATTTGAATTTAATGTTTTTATTTTTGGTTTTATTTATTGATTTTTCTTTTGGTTTTCTCATTTGAATTTCTCTCTGATTATTATATTCGATATGTGTGTGTGTATCGATTCATAACGGCGCGAATCGATCGATAAATCAACCATTCGTTATTATTTTTTCTTTTGTATTTTATTGTGGTTAATTTTGGTGGTTTTTTGGATCACAGTCGGTTATTATTGATTGTCTCGTTGTTGATTTATTCGGTCTTCCGCGACTGACTGATGGAATTAATCGATAGAGTCAGCCGGCTCTGGCGGGACAATCGCAGAGAGAGAGGGGATATAAACCAGTGTCCCTCCCTCATTGATTTTGTGTTTGAGTTTGTGTTGTCATGCGACCGGGACGAGTGCCGTTGTGATTCGATTATTGGGGGATCGTGTATGTGACTGATTGCGATTATGTATGTCTTTCTCTGTTTAATAATAATTATTATCGATTATCCTTATTGATTTGATTAAATTCCGGTTATTGTTTAATGATTCTGTTTCACAAAATCGATAAATCCCGGGGGCAAGAAGACGGAAATGAGAATACCGAGATAATGGTGGCAATTATTATTGCAAAAGTGAGAGAAGAGAAAATTGAGGTTATTGTTGTTGTTATCATCTGCCGCGGGTGTCGTATTGATTGTGTTGTGAGTGTCTCATTATTCATGCCCTCGTTACAACCGTTTATTTGGTTTTCTTTACCGATTCAACAGTGACTTTTCTATTATTCAATGTAAATCTCTTGAAACAACGCGAACAAACTCGTTAGTTATTTGATGATTATTGTAAATACAGCAGAATCCGTACAGTATCAGTCTAGTGTAACCGCTAATAACACAGTAGACCTTGTAGAACATTTGCAAGATTGTTTAATTTAACCACAACACAAAGTTTCAATCAATTGTTTCAGTATTTTATTTGTTAATTATCGGTATTGTATTTTTAAATCAATTATCATTTGATGTGTGGTCTAATGAACAAAAAGTTATTTTTACAAAACCATTAGTACATAATTGATGAGATTATAAATCTGCCTGGATACTTGATGGCTTCTTATATCGTTCTTTCTGTATTTGTAATGCACAGGATTTTCTATTTATTAAAATCAAATTAAATAATGGAAAAAAATAAAAAATAAAATCGAAACTGGAACTTGAGTTCTATCCAGAAGTTGGTAAATATGTTTTTCTAAATCCTCGGCGTTAAAGGGTATAAGTTTCAAAGTGATACAGCAAAATAAAAAATATATAAAGCTTGGATGCAAAACTGTTGCATGCTTGCTTTAAGGAAAGCATAAAGTCTTGTGTTATTACGATATGCAATATAAAAATTCTATTTTTTATAATGACCCTTAAATAATTTGGATATTAAAAAGTTGACATTTTGTGATAAATAAATTGACAATGTTGAATCATAGATACATTCAAATAACTTACATAACCATTTTAAAATTAATTTTAACCATAATTGTTTCACTTGAAAATTTAAAAAACGTTCATTTTCAATTCTTGATTGTCCTCACGTCTTCAGTCAATTTTTATACGGTATTGAAATTGAAATATTTAGAGGTATATCAATTATTGAGTCACGTGAACACTTATTAATTTACTTAAAGCTAATTAAAACAGAATCGTTGCACATGTTTTGATACTTCCTACATCATCAGCAGCAACAATGTCTTAATACAAATATCAAAAGGATTTACAACTATTAATTTATACTTCATTTAAATATTATTGGTAATCGTTATTAATGTTAATAACTTTTTGTGTATATATCTTTTATATATCCAACGAAGAAATAACCAGAGACGGCACTGCTTAACAAACATGCGGTCAAAAACCTCCTAGTTGCATCCTGTAAGAGAGTGTAACTCTTCGCCGTGACAAAGCGAAGACAGAGGCGCAAGCCATTAGTCGGTTATCAAGATATCTACATGAAAATGTCGATGCCTTGCATTTGATTTAACTCCACCTAAGCGGTGCGATTAAATTAAATTAAACATACAAGGTTTCTTCAAATAAATCGAAAACCACAATCATAACGTCATTGTTTTGAATAATTTTTTGTTTAAGTCCAGAAAATATGGTAATTGTTACACATGTCGAAACTCGTACATTGGATATATCAATATATAAACCATGTTAAAACGTCGAAAAAATTTTTAATAAAACATTACCTGAAATGATGTTTTTCTAAATAATGAATAAGTGAATTAATAAATAAATTAATGAAATTTCTAAATATACTTAAATTAATATTTTGATCACCGAAAATGAAAATTAACTTACTCGTCATGAAAATTTGTTAATTAATGATACTTTCATTTTTAGTAATATTTTTGGTAATTTGAATCCTACATTTAAAAATTTTATGCAGAAAGTTAAATATGAAGAAAGATCGTGTTTTAAAAAAACGTTGATGTTTGTGAAACCATCAGAAGAAAAAAGAAATATGTGATTTTTAACGAAAGATTAGTAGATTTTTAAATAGACCGTGCCAATAAAAATCCAGAAATATTCTAGAATTGTCTGCTTTTATTAATTAATATTAAATCAATTTACTTTTCAATAATTTTTTTATTTGTTTTTGATGGTTTTATTTATTATTAATTCGATGTTTTTATGACGTCATTTTTTCGATGTTTCAACGTGCCACGCTAAACCTAAATTGAGCCAATCTAGAAAGTTTCTTTTTCACAATACTCCAAGAATATTATTTTTAGAGTTTCAAAAATGAGTTTTCTTTTCTAAAAAATGTTTCTATTCACATTATTATCGATATTTTGTTGGTGAATCATTATTAATTAGGCATTAACATATTACAAATGTGCAAAGCAAACCTTAATATCGAAAATCTTCAATAAAATAAATAAAAATTTCCAATAATATTTAATAAAGTATGTCTTAATATTTTTATTGTATTACAAAAATTATTTGCTACTGATAATTTGGGAAGCATTGGAACATATACAATGATTTTATTTTAAAATCAGCTTTATGTAAATTATATTGTGTTGATATAAATTAAATTATTTTTTATATCTAAAAAGTTGAGTTAATTTGTTTTTAGCTCAAAGTCATAACGCGTAATGCTTACAATAAATTTATTAAATTCTTAAAGACTAAATAAAGTATTTAGGCTACAAAAGAAGTATGTAGATTTTTTTTGCTTTCGATGATTTGATAATTGAAGGGTTTTTTAATAGCTTGGTAGATTTATTATGCTTTTTACCAATGTCTGAAATTATTACTAATAGATTATTAATATTTATTGTATTTTACACTATCCGTTGTTATGGTACCATTCTTTTCTAAAATGCAAAGGATGCTAAAAATAAAATAAACAAAAGTAGTATCATTTGGTCAAAAATATTCGTAATTAGTGTTTTTTCTGTATTTTCATCAGAATAGTTAAACTTTATTTAATGCACGGGACTTTAATTTGATTATAGAAAGAAGTTTCATAAACATAAAATAATGTCTAAACCTGCAATATTCAACGTGGTAATTTAAGCTCAGCCGAGCGTACATTTCTCTTGAATAAACATTCGTTGTCATTTCGAAAGTCAATAATTAATATCTGGAACGCTATGCTATCTAACTGAGTCCTAATTTGTGATAAGTTGTTCTACTAGATATGGGATCAATGTTAGAAGATTACTAGTACCTTGCTTTAGTGACAATTCCTTGAAGAACTAGAAAGAGAAAGAAATGAACGAAAAACTTTGCTGTTAAATTTAATTCAATCGTTAATATAATTCTTCTACTATCCAAATTCATATGTATTCGGACACGTAAAATAATTCTTATTAAAAATTTTAAATTATAAATAATGTACTTATTTTTAAATGTGAATAAAATTTTTATTAGTTAACTTTTTTATTTGATTTCTTTAAATTATTCTAGAATTGTATGCAGATTATCTATAATATAAATAGGTACATATTATTTATAATTTAAAATTTTTAATAAGAATTATTTTACGTGTCCGAATACTTATGAATTTGGGTAGTATAGTACCATTTTTGTAATTAAAGTGTATTCTAATCAAAATATGACAAATATAATGTTAAAACGATAGGCTAAATTTCTTAATTCATGAAAAAACAAAATAGGTTTATTAAGTATATGGTAATTAAACGATCTTCTGAATTACTCATCGCAAAATATTCTTATCAAAAGTAACATTGAGACAAATGTATGATGATTTAAGACAGATTAGAAGATCGTTGTCCGTGTAAACCGAGTACCATTTGAAAACATAGTTACAAGAAATTGATATAGAGATAAGATCATAGAAATATTTTTTAAATGTTTGCATTTAAATCCATTTGAATTAATTGAAATATTACGTTATTTTGAACGAGAAATGACAGCAAGTAAGCCTATGTATCAAAGAGAATTAAGGAATTAACAAATCGAAATTGATGAGAACAATTTTAGTTCTCCAAAAGATCAATAAATTAATGTTTCTGTTAACGGGAAATATCATATTATTGTATTGCTTATCATATTTCTCAAATTTAAACAAAAAGAATAAATGAAGGAGTAATTAGTTTAGTGTTTTTAACTATCATTAAAAATTCAGAAATAATTTTTTCATATTAAACATAATTTTTCAACAATATTTAAATTATTTCTAACATTAATATTTCTAGTGTGTAATAATTGAAAAATATATATCTAATTTATGTGTGTAAGTGTAGATGGAAATGTTATCAAATTGTCCAAGTTAAAGTTTATCAATAAAATTTGTTATAATGTAAACATAAACAGATATGTAATGCCCCAATATTGTGTATTACCCAATTTGGTAAACAGAGAACAGGGTTTTTTCAATAATCAGTATTAATAACGGGTGTCAGATGTACGCAATAGTTGATCGAATAATAATTTTCATAGAAAATTGATGATTGGTAGTGGACACAGCTTCACACGATCGTATGGCACCAGTTTTTCAAAGGTTCCACTGCAGTTGATATGTAGTCTAATGTGTTTTTCTGATCGGTAATCAGATATATGACCTGTTTTTTATTACCGATGTGGTATTTATTTCCCTGTTTATACGTATTTTACTAATCAATTATTCAGGCATGTTATATTTGCATTTTCTAGACTGAATGATTTAGCACTGATTCATTATCGATATTATTTCGATTCTGCTGCGATGATGAAAGTGTGCTAGTTATTTTATATAGTATTAGAACAATTTTGGAATGCTGCACACTGCAAATGATGAACTAATTTTGGGTGTAGCATTTTTTTACGAATTCCTTATTTCGTTATCGTTTTACTAGTTTCGCTTAAATTTCTTGAAATTTTTTTATTGAATATTATGAAGAAGTGAAATTTGAGCAGTTCAAAGTGGGATTTTCTGTGAGTATTCTCATGCGGGTGCAGTGAGGGTGAAAATGAATTCTTTTCAAAATAGGTCGTAAATATTTAGTAATTTGATAGATACCGTTATAAAGTATTTATAAACACATTTATATTGTTCAAACCAGAATTTATAGAATATTTATATCTATCATAATAAATGCTAAAGGTAATTACATATTTAATGTGAACGATATCCATTTTATCATGTGAGCTAGACTTTGAGGTTAAAAGTATGTTAATGACATAGCTTTATCATTTCTACTTCAAAATATCATAAAGAATATATCTACCACTGATTTTCGTTATGTAACCTAGATTTTTTACTATTCTTCTCATGGATAATATTTATCGTTTTTATTCTATTTTGTTTTAGTTCTATACTTACGTATACATTCATGTCTGAATTCAGAATCAGTGTAATTTTCATTGGAATTTGTATGTAAATTTATTGAAAAATTTTACAGTTTTTTTTATATTATTGGTAATCAGTATTTCTCTATTATCTTTCTTCAGTAGTATTTTATACAGTTAAAAATCTCAAAAAAACATTCTAACAATTAAAATATAGTTTTTTTCTTAATTCTTGATTTAAATTTGAACGTTTATGTTGCAAAAACTCATTAATTTATAGAAATACAGTAGTTCTTCTTGATTGAATATTCTTTCTCTCCGAACTAATGGAAAAATAAACAGAATAAGCAAATTAGTTTAAGCAACAGAAACAAATACT
>MQRK01151295.1:0-10400 GCA_001938485.1 Girardia tigrina | reverse complement strand
ATGTCGAATGACGAGAGTTTCGCTGAGAGTTGTCCAAAAGACAATTCTGATTGTAATGAAAATAAAAGTTTGAAAAGCCATGTTGGTGTTCTTAATATTGGTGGTGTCTTGATTCTTCTTGCAGTCTGGTGGAACACCGTTGATACCTCGTAGAAGCTAAAACATTACATAAATAAAATAAAATCCTAAAAGTGGCTTCAAGACTCACCTGATGGATAAAATCAATCAACCGGACCTCTCAAGAAAGCCCATGTTGTCATCTGTCCATAATTGTAACCCATCTCCGAATCGGATCGTCCGGTAAAAATATATGAGACCCTGAAATACAACGAAAAGTTAATTAAAATAAAAGAAATCGATTAAAATTACCGTGAGTCAGTCCATAAGTCCAAATATAGGAATCACGCGATTATTCTGAGTGGATAATCGGTGACTCGGCAGGTGGAAGAGTTCTACAACAGTATACTGTAAATATCCGTGGAGCAACGCAATTGACTGTCATTCTAGAACATTAGAACACACAACACGCTCCAACAAATTAAAATGAAAAATCATCATTAAAGACCAATCAGAATCGACCACGATGACACTACACGCCACATCCAGAAAAAACGATATTATATATACAGCGGCCTGACGAACCAAAAACGCACACAACAACTGAGAAAAACGAAACTCAACAAAAATTTTTGACAAATTCTGACAACATATTTTTGTTACACCTTTCGACACTCAATTCGAGAACGAAGCAAATAAATTAAGATAAACTCAGACGACGAATTCTAAGAATATCTTCGAACATTTTGACTGAATTGATCCGCGATGAGACAACTTCGCGAGGGAATCAGCATAACCAAGCCGGCCTAACCAAAGTTGAAAGAGAAACATGACCGATTTGCCATAACGACACATTATCGAGATCGACCGCAGTATTAATCGTTATGTAACCGACCGAGTTATGTAGAACGTAGTTTCTCGTATGCCTGTTTCCTTGATTCTTTGTTTGGATTTATTTCATAATTTTCATTTTATAATCAATATATATGTTGAGGTAATATTTTAAAATTTATATTTTAGTATGTATTTGTTTAAATTAATAAATATTAGTAAGTAATTATATTTTTCATAAATACAATATTTATGTTTAGAAAAGATAAATTTTTTCTTAAAAATGTATAAATAATAAAAAAGACAAGGTGTATAAAGAATAAATATAAAAAAGTTTAATTAATTTAAATATTAAATAAAAATAAAAAATAAAATAAATTAATATTAAAGGTCAGATTATTATAATTTAATTAAAATTGTTTTATTTTCGGATCATCCGATCAGATTGTATATATGTTTGACGAAATAAATAGAGTAATATGTGTGTATGCAGAGAATACTAAATTAATTCTATTCCATTTCGGTAAATTTATACAGTATGATCTTGGTGATTATATAATGAGTATTTATAATAATTCGTGTAAAAAATCATTAGAATCAATGAACCAATTTCAATGTACTTTGATATTTATAATTATCTAATCTGATCTCGGATAAGCAACCGATCAGATTTTAGATTTAAGAACAAAAAATAATAAAATAAAATCATTCAAACAAAAAAAATATAAGAACTGAAAAGTTTTTAAAAACAAAAAAACGATAAAAATATATATAAAATATTAACATAAACTGGAAAGTTTAGAAAAAAACAAAAGAATCTTAAAAAAAGATACGTTATAATTTTTAAAATCACCATATATTTTATATACACTATACTGTAAAGTATAGTTTACATAACCGTTAAAATATAATAAAATTCCGAGTTGTCGTTAAGGCTCTCGGTTAATAAAATATAAAATCGGTCAGGAGTCAAAACCACGCTTCAATTCTCATTTTTTGTAATTTTGTACATATTAAATAAAGATATTATAAAATCATTATCCTTTTCTTAATTGATTTTTATATAAACTCCAGTAAACCTCAACATATATTATTTCTGAATATTTGTTTTGAGTTTGATTTTTACTTTTAATAGTTAACCTTTCAGCCGTCGTCGTCGTAGTACTTCTCCTCCACGAATGACCTCGTATTGTCCTCATAGGAATTGCCAGTTCAGAGACGTTGAAAATAATTCAGAATGAAACTGATTGCTGATATTACGTCGAGCAGAGAGGAGTCGACGATAATCCTCGTAAATAAAAGCAAGAGAATGAACATTGAATCAATTGAATCTCTGCCCGTTGACACCGCTATATTAGTGTGCGTGCAAGACAGGGAAATTGTTGAGAAATTTAATGAAGAAAATCTAGATCCGAAGAAAGCCGGCAAGCCTCCATGTATATAAACGAATTTCCCGATAGTAGAATTACAAAACTTAAGTAACTCACGAGGAGCGAAATGATTGGCCAACAACGGGGAATATCGATGGCTGATATACACGTGTCACTTCTTGTGCTTGTAAATATATTGATTAATGACTAACACGTGCGCTTTCTCAACTGGTTAATAACAACGACGGTAATAATTAAAATTACGAGATTATAACAATGACAATAATGATGAATAATTAAATTTTAACAAATTTTCTAGTTATAAATAATAATTATGTGGAATGGTTTAAATTTAATTCTTCTGTGTATTTTCAGATGATTATACTTGTTGAAATTTGATTTTTCTAGGAGAAGTTTAATTAATAATTTTATGATGAGAGTTCCCCTGAAAGACAAATCAGCTTTAACTTTTTAATGAATTAACGGGTTATTTAGAAATATAAATATAGTTCGGGTGTCACTTGAAATTCCAGCAGTGATACAGAATTAATGCTGCAAGTCAGACAGGTATGAGTGAAACCAAAGAAAACCAGAACGACATATCGTTTTTAGTACATGTACAATCAATCATCCCCGCGCGACGCTCAGCTAGTTGGGGGGCCCATAGCCTTTCTCAACTAAGTTGAACCCGATGGTACTCCAAACCTGACACTAATAGTTAGATGTCAGGCGAGGGAGATGCGTCCGACCACCTTAAAACACAAACATGTAAAATTAAATGCGAGATATATCGGGTTGTGGTTAATCCTTAATAACCACTGGGGGCTCATGAGCATTCAAGAATGTTACTACTCAAAGTGGTCGTAACATATAGCTAAATTAAAAATACTTATTAAAATACACAAATTTTATTTTTTCTTAATTTTTTAGTTTTGTAATAATTAAAATATCGAATCTACCATATTTAATAACTTCTAAAAAATTATTTATATTTAAAATTTAACTTAATTATTATTAATACTTCATAAATTTAACTTTTATTAGATTATTAATGCATAAACTTTTCAAAATTTTAATTATGTTCGAATAATTTATGTTCGAAATTTAAAAAATATGTTAATAAGTTAACAAATATATAAATAACACACAAACTTCTGAGTGGGAGAAGCACCATTCTAAGTTCAGCATACTAAAAGCAACATACCACATACAAAAACATTTTAAATTTTCCTCAAAAACAAAATAGGTTTAATTATGAGTTTCAAAATAAGTATCAATAAGTTTTTAAGTTATGATATTTTGTCCAAAAAAATATCCAACAATAAGGAGATATTTTATCCAAATATTTAGTCAAAAAGTGTTTGACTTTCAGAAATCTTCGTATTGAATAGCTAGAATTTAATGTAAATAGACCATGCAAACAAAGTGAAGAAGGGCGCTTCCTCTTAAAACTCTAAATAAAAAAGACGTTTAACACGTTAATGTTTTGGGAAAATAATCTTTTGTCACAAATAAACTATAAATATATTCAAAATCATCCCGAAAAGTAAACATTTCCTCTTACAAATGTTTTTCCACTTTCGTCAAACTGATGTGATGGATCATTTTTTCTTGGACATTTGTACGTTAATTTATAAGTTTGTTCTCATTATAATTTATGTCTTTAGTTTGTTAGTAATATTCCTTTTCAAGAATTATTAGGCTTTAAACATTTCCAAAAATAGGTAATTGATATTCGTAAAAAGATCTTTACATCATTACTCTCGATTTTTCTATAATTATCGTCTGACTTATCAATACTTTCTTTTTTTTCTGAAGTATTTTATGAGTAACTTTTCTTTACCTAGAATGTAATAAAATATATCTGCTAATCTCATCATTTTAATTTAAAGTCACTATTAAACATCACTTTCAAATTCAACAAATTTTCTTTATTCCTTTATGAGCTAAATACATTAAACACAGAGTCATTGAATAACTGGAAATGTAGCTAAGTAGGCCACCGCGAGTTTTGTCTTGTCAAATCTCATGTAAATTTCGACTACAGTGGAATTGTCAAACCAAAGGAAACTTACAAACATATAAGGGTTGAAAGTTTACTAATGAAAAATAATGACAAATAAAAGTTATAAGCTTTATTATAATAAAGTATTTTGTCTTGCCATTACAGGGCTTTTACTTTAATTTAATCCGTTTGTAGGATAATTTAATCAGTTTACAAAATAATTTAATCCAATTTAAATAAAATTATTATTTAATTGAATTAAATTATCCTTTGAATGGATTAAATTTTCCTACAAACGGATTAAATTAAAGTAAAACCCTGTAATTATTATATAAAACTTTCAAACAAATAAATTAAACTGTTTAAATAACAATTTATACATTAATTACTTTATTGATAATTGGAAATCTATTTTAAAAATTAATGAGTCGACCTCTATCTCCAGATAGAAAGGAATTTATTTGTAATTTAATTCCAAAAGAAAAAAGGAAAATAGTAAAAGAACAAAAATACACATCAAAATATAGACCGGCAGTAAAAAATTCGAGAAAATTAATCACAGATGACGTACATATGCAACATAAAACAATGGGAAAAGCTAAAGAAGAACCTCCGAATCCCAAAGAATATTTGAAAAAATTCGCTCATACTTTTAGAAAATTAAAAAAACCGAAAAATTCATTCAATTATACATGTAACGTTAAGAAAGAAAAAGTGCCAACAAAAAAAGAATGGATTGCACTGCCGCCAATTTGCGAAAGTCAGAATATAGTCAACCGAAACGTAATTTGCGCCATGATGCAGCCGGTTTATAAACCAGAAAAAATCGTCGTTGATACGAGAAAAGGAGATGTATTTAAATTGGAAAGCGATAAAACTCATTCGGGCTTGGAGAAAAAGTTTATGTTTAAAGATGGATATGGAAAAATACCGAAATATATAAGAAAGCGTATTAGAGCAGTTAATGAAACTCGAGATGCTTATGAGCATTATCTTAATGAAAAGGCCGTAAATCGTTCCAATTACTTTCTGACCCCTGAACAAAGGTCCGAACTAATCAATGGGCTTAAAAAGGCTTGGGATAATTTTAATAAGGATTATTTGAAGTTATCCCATAGTAATGATACACTGAAATTTAAAAAATATAAACGATATTTGGAAAGTGAAATGACAGAATTGGAGAAAGATATTCAATTAGTAGAGAATCATAAATATATTTTTATTCAACCAAATTAAGAAAGGTGTAAAAATCTTAAGAGTGACTTAAGATATAAAATTATACTATTATCAATAATGTAATAAGAGCAAGTATTATTTTATGATTTTGTTAATTTTATTAAGTCAATTGTATGTTTGGAAGTTAAAGTTGAAGAAACTCTCGTCGATTTTAAATAAATTAAGTTTCAAATCAATGGAAAGTGATTTGAAATTCAAAGAAAAGTTTATTTTATTAAACGTAAAGAACTTACACAAAAAACTAAAATAAATAACTGATTAAAACTTAATTAAATCAAATATGCACTCAAAATCAAATTAAAATTAAAAATAATACATCAGATTTCTTTAAAATAGGATAAATATTTTGACAATTTTTATATAACTTAAACTCGCCAATTTAAATGATGATCATTCTTGCACTAATGAGCAATAAAAGAAGTTGACTCAGATAAATCTTACGCTTGAGACCCATAGGTTTGACGTATCTGGTCAAACAGCATATACTTTACCTTCAGTTGATTTGATTTACATTGGTTTGGTAATAAATGCAAGATAAGAAAATAAAGAAAAAGGTTTAAAATCAAAGGCAGCGTAAAGTGAATAGAACTATTAGGTGTACTATTTTTTGTATTTTGAATGAAGAAATATACTTTAAAGAAAAATAAAAAAATTGCCAACTGGTACACAAGTAATTAAAATGAGAAGAATTACGTACTTGTAAATGACATTTTTCCATAAAGGTTTACCGATCTTCACATTCTACCATATTATATACAGTCGCAGATGATGACACAAATCTAAGTGTAAGGGTTAGTGGAGACATCTATACAGTACCTTGACAAAGTAGTATGTCGTCCATTGCAGTGGTTCGTATACATTACACATACAAATGAACTTCATTGTTGATGAATTTGTGAAAAACTGAATTGTCCTAAAATCGGTTATACTAAATTCTTAGAACATTTTGATAAATAACTTCTAATTGTTGCAAAATTTCAGACAATCATCGATGGTGAAGGATTATCCAATCTGTCACATCAATGATTAGCAGTAGAGAACAAGAGTATTTTTACCAAATTATTCATTTTATCAGACACTATTAGATATCTGCAGAACATGCGTTACAAAAACCCAGACTATTAAATCATATTAGATGGTTAACTTTTGCATGTCTAGTTGACCTTACTTGTTACAAAAAGTTATTGATCAAAAGTTACATTGGCTGACACATTTCCTAGTAATAAACTAGTCTCAAAGATGTTTTCACTCAAGTACAGATTATTATACTGCGATGGATGACAATTACAGCACGTATTCCAAAAAACTCTTCAAATAACTGCCAAAACTCGTTTTCGACATTGTTGCACCACATTTTACAAAAAAATGTCTGCGATATTATCTGACAAAAATAAAATTCATGAGGCAGTTGACATTGTTCAGAAATACGGAAAAAGTATGCAGACTACCTCTTCACAACCTAGATAGTTCAAAATTCTTTACATCTAGTTTGTGCTTCAAAAAGTGGAAAAAGCTGATTGGTTAGTAAACTGTCATCTCATTAAAAACAAGTTAAAAATTGTAGGTACTCCATTTTCTAAGCAACACTCATGATGTGGAGCGATGCATTAAACTACTTACAACTGCCAAGGCAAACGTTTAATCAAAACAATCAGTTTAATCAAGAAACTGCATGCAACAGTATGATACATAGATTAAGTTTGATGTTAGCAGAAGAAACCGAATGTAAAAGATTTTCCTGAAACGTAATAGAAATGCTACATATCTTATTAATATAATAGAGAAAATACTTTATTATTATTATCAAGTTTTTCATATTTAGGTCATGTTTGTCTCTTTGATCGGGTGGAATTTTTCAATCTATCCGATTGAGCTAAAAATTTTTCAAAATTTGAAATGTAAATGACGGTGACCAGACAATTCGACACGCATTTTATAATTCGATACATTTTTTTTAATTCGACATATAAATGAAATGAGATATTTTCATTGTAAATACACATTTTTTGAAACACGACATTTTTAAGGACTAGATTTTTATTTGGACACACATTTACGATTTTTAAAATAAAAAATATTAAATTGAATGTCGCTTTTTTATTTGTAATCAGACAATTCGACACAAGACAATTCTGTTTTATTTTATTTCTTTTTATTTTTTTATCTTTTGAATTTATTTTTTCTCAAAAAGTGAAAGAGAAAAAAAATTAAAAACGGTGCAAATGTAATCACTGATATGGTACAAAAAATGCATTTCTCCATGTTGATGTTTCTCAAGATAACGGAAAATCAGAAAAAAATATTAAAGAAATTCCACATAAACAGAAATTTATAACGAAATTGATGAAAAAGTTTTTGAGATTTAAATAAAATTGAGGGAATCTAACAAACCCGTAAATCGAACTAACTTAAAAAAATGTGTTTTGAAAATTGCGACAAATCTTAAAATAAAAGGATTTGCTGCTTCAAATGTATGGTTGAGAAATTTTAAAAACCGACACTATATAAAATCGGTAAAATTAAGTGGAGAAAAAATCTGCTGATATAAGTGTATTAATTAAAATCTAAAGTCCAAATAAAAATCTAGTTATAGAAAATGTCGTGTTTCAAAAAATGTGTATTTACAATGAAAATAACTCATTTCATTTATACAGTGCTGTACATAAATATACATACCCCCTAATATTTTTAAAGTTATGTTATAAACTGTTTATGTATTTTTTTTAATATATATGTATTAAAACAGTGTCAAAGTAACTTTTGTTTAGTTCAACTGAATTTTGCTACCAATTTGATTCTTAAAACATCAGGTAATTAAATTTTGGCTTGTGCATAATTATAAATACCTTTGTGAAAAATAAGATATAATTCATCAGTACTTACAAATTTTTAAAATTTTTTTGCATACTTTTATTTCTTTATATTAAATAATGTATTTTAAATACATTTCAGCTATGCCTAAAGCTTTTGAGCTTACGGAGCTATAAAAAGGTCAAATCATCGCTTTTCGGAAGGAAGGCCGAGGATATGGTTATATTGCTAGGCGTCTTAAGAGATCAAACGCCGGAATTCACTCGTCTGTTCAAAGATTATTGCATAATTATCGAATTCCGTAGAAAACGAAGCGTTCTGGTCTCAAAAAAAGCTGTCTCCCAATGATGAAAGACATATAGGTCACTTAGCGTGAATTCCATTATGTCTTGATTACAAATTAAGCGTGATCTTTCATTACAGGTGCACACCAGCACCATAAGACGCTCAATTAACAAAATCCCCCATATTTGTGGATCTAAAATGAAGGCTGTACCAAAAATGACAGACAGCCATGAGATGCAGCACTTAGACTTTGCCTGAGACTGGTCAATAAATATATTTTTATGCTTCAGGTAATTTTCAGTGATGAAAAAAAAATTTAATTTAGACGGACCTGACGGCCTGGACATTTATTGGCACGGGTCTAAGGAAGGAACCGCTCTACTTTACAACTCATAATTTTGGCTGTGGTTCCCTCATGATATAGCGGGCTTTTTCGTTTAAAGAAAAATCTCAACAGGCTTTTACCACATCGAAAATGGATAGCGCTGACTATATTTCAGTGCTAAATGACCATTTATTGCCTTTTTTGAACAGATGTGGTCGGCAAAACAGTGTTTTCCAGCAGGATAATGCTTCTGTGCATTCGAGTCGGGCCACAAAGGCATGGCTGGAGGCCAAAAATGTGAATGTTCTGGGGTGGCCAGCGTGCTCCCCGGACCGCAACTCGATAGAGAACCTTTGGGGGATGATGGTGAGACGAATTTATGCTGATCACAAGCAGTATTAGAATGTGGCGGAACTTAAAGTGGCGATTGTGCGTGCATGGAATGCCATTAGCAAGAAAACTTTGAAAAACCATATTAACAGTATGCGTAGTAGAATATTCCAAGTTATTAGTCATAAGGGTGGTGCTTTTGATTATTAAAGAGACTTTGATATGCTCAGTATGCTTTATTTTCACTTCATTCGATGGATTGATTCAGGGGTATGTATACTTATGCACAGTCAAAAAAATCATTTTATGGCAGTTAAAATATCTAAACCTCAAAAAATTATTCTGAAACACTCGTAAACAACCTTTTCAATTGAAAATTATAGAATGTAAAAGTTTCCTTCGATTACAATTTACAGAATCCACAAAAACTTTAAAATATTGGGGGTTATGTATATTTATGCACAGCACTGTATGTCGAATTAAAAAATGTGTCGAATTGTCTTGAGTCGAATTATCTGTGTTGAATTGTCATGTGTCGAATTGTCATGGAACCATCGATGACAATACATGATTCAGTTAAAAAATTTACTATCTGAATAATTAATTAGTATATTATTTTAGCTCGATTATTTTCTAGCATGGTACTTATGTGTTGCGATGTGAAGTGTAAGAACCTTCAGATAGAACTCTTTCTTCCTCTACAGCACTTACACGCCGAGAAGTATCGTAAATAATGTGGAGATAGTCAAACTCGACTATCTCCGTTATGTGTAAATAAGCCTCAAGTACGTGTAGAGTGAGGAGAAGGAAGAGAGAGGTCCTCGAATTGAGTTCCGACACGGTCCCGTTGAGGCCAGCTCCAGAAAACCCTGTAAGAAACCCTATGAAAAAGAAAATTAATCAAAAGTCTTTAATTAATTAATTAACTTACTAGAGGTGATGAATTGTATGAAGGAGATAACTCTTCAAGACGGGGCTATACCGACGAAACCAATAGAAAAAAAAGATTCTAAAAGACAGGAATATCCCACAGGTTACAGAAAATTCAGAGATGATCAGGGAAACGAGGATGCACGATCACAGGGAGAGGTGATCAGTGTGCTTCATTAGAAAGTCAATGCAGATGTATGTTTGATTGTACATATGAATG
>MQRK01151196.1:0-14943 GCA_001938485.1 Girardia tigrina | reverse complement strand
CTTTTTATATAGTTGGCACTTCGACAAATTAAGGGTTAAGTTCACTTTCCGTGCTCGAATAATAAACTTTTGGAGGTTTGTGTCATGTTCTTGCTGAGAGCGGCCACAGATGACTACATCATCAAAATAATAAACAACTCCCTCAAGACCAACAGTAATTTGTTTCATAACTCTACAGAATACTGGCACACCATTTGATACGCCAAAGTCAGTCTAGTAAACTGACTGTTCTGTTCTAAATTGGACAAACCTTTATGGTACAGAAAATCCATTTTATTATAAAAATAGGACTCATGATTCATATCTTCCGGACTTGATTGTCCCAAAATTGTTGGTAGTTTATATCTACTAACATAAATCTCCCTGTAATTTATTTTGAATACTTGCCTCCCACATTTAGTGATTGGGTCTCCTTTAATGAAGCGCATCCCTTCCGATTTTTTATTAGTAATTAAGGCTGTTGGAGTATCTTTAATCTTAATTTTATCTATAATCTTAATTTTATTTCATTTAATTTGAGGTCATAAATAGTTTTCGGGACGTTCCTGGAAAAAAAATCTTTGACTGTAATAGACTTATGGGAGATTATGTTTTTATTTATATAAATATTTTTTACAAAGGGAGATTTAATTTGAAACATAAGTAATTAAAATTAGCTATCATTTTAATTATTATTGTCTCTCATGATTATCATCATCGTGTTTTTTTTTAATAATTTCTATAATCATCATGACTGATAACCTTTTCCATTAACAGTAAATTAATCAATTGCTGTATCAAATATTTGTCATAGGTTACTCGATTTTTCATGTACTGAAAATCGAGATCGTAAAAGAATTTCACAACTTTCAGATGAATTTAGATATCGGACGAAACAAAATCTAATGTGTCAAAGCTATTCAATTTTCGACCAAAATAAACATTCTTTTTCAAATCAAAATTATCATAAAATTTAAATACTTTAATGTTTTCATTACGAAAATTATTTTCAATTGAATTCATGGAAATCAATTTGTTTCTTGTCATAATCAGAACCCTTTTTTATAACTTTATCTTTAACCAATACTTTATTGAATTGTCACAAAATAAGTATATAAATCAAATGTCTAAAAAATTCTCGTAGTATACTTTGAAATTAAATATATACTTTGTCAATTAAATAGAGTATTTATATTATTTTTCATTTTTAATGATATCAACTTTAGAAACAATAAATTAATGCACCGCCCGAATGCACCCGCCAACCGAAACCGCAAACGAATGCATGTAGCAATGCGTGTAATATGATATCTTTATCATATATCTTAATTTACTATTTATATCGATTCAGAATTTCTGTATCTGTTGGATCAAGATCAAATTCATTCTGTATTCGCTCATAATATTTCCTGTTTGAATAAATCGATCTTAAACAAAAATCGATAATTTGTAAGTTAGATGTATTATTTTGTGGATATTTTTAATACATATTTTAACTCATCAAATCTGTTACTTTGTGATGTTAATTCCTTAAAAATAGCCCCCTCTAAGGGACTATCTTCAGAGAATTCATTTGATTCCAAAAGATGGATTATTTTATATTTTAACGCTTCCATTTTGTTAGAAAGATGCTGAAATTTTTCGTAATAATTTTCCGAGAAAGCTACGTTATTTTCTAGATTTTTAGATTTTACTTTTAATGATATTTCGAAGTTCTTCATCACATCTTTGATTTCGTTTTTCCCTTTAGTTGATAAAAAAACTGTTTAATTTTTTATTTAATGATTTATATTTATCTTCAGTTTCCATTTTCAACGAATTGACATTCCTCAATTGATTCATCTCTTCCTTTAAGTTATTTACCTTTCCTGTAAAAGTTTCCAGTTGATTTCTTTAGTCTTCAAATCGTTGTTTAATACTTTCATAATAACTTTCTTCATTTATACTTTGAATGTTTGATTAAAGTTCCGTTTGATTTGTTTTTGCCAAATTAACGATTTCATAAAAACGGTTTTAATTCGTTTTATATTTAGTTTTAATTTCCGAGTTTTCTTTTTCACCACAATTAATCGTCAAATTCTTCAAAGAAAACTGCAATTTTCGCAGTTTTTCTTCACCTTCTACAACTTTGAATGTTAGAAAATGATTATTTAATTTTAAATTTGTTTCCAATTTTTCTTTCATCATATTTTTCCTCTCAATTTCGATTTCTTATAACTGATTTTCAATCCAATTGGAAAAATTATCTGATAAATCGAAAAAATTCAAATGATTCCGACAAAATTTCGTTAATTTATTAATTAATTCATTTAATTTTTTATTAATTGATAATTTTCTGTTATTTAATTTATTTATTTCTATTTCTTAGGAAAAATTGTTGGAGCCTTCTGTCAATTGTTGAATGTCAACTTCCAATAATTTGATTTCCGTTTCCTGATTTTCCAGTACGTTTAATAAATTCTTCAATTTTATCAAATGATTCTGTTTGTTTTCCAAAGACAAATCTTTCAAATTGATTTCCATCTCTTTTTCGATTTTGTTCAAATTTTCATCAATATTTTTCATTAAATTATAATTTTCTTCAGTTTTATTTATTAAATTAATTTGCTATCCCGACTGAGCTCCCATAAATAATATGTTGGATTCATTAAATTTTATTTTAATTAAAGTAACTATGTGTTCAATCCCAACATATTATTTTGACATAAACCCCATCAGGTACCTCTTCCGGATGTTGGTATATGGTCTATGCCATACCCTATTAAGTTCATCTATCCCCATACTTTCACCAGTGAACAAAATCAAGTATCTACCGAGTTCCTAATGATTGAAATCTCTTTATGTTCTTTAATATAATATGTTGCATTCATTTATGAGTCCTTACCTAATTTAATTGATTATTTATTTGTTATTTAANTTAAACTACTTATTTTTATCTTTTATATTTTTATAGATAGACCACAAGAGAAAAAACGCAATCAAATTCTAAATGTTGTTATTTATTAATCAATCAAAATAAAAAAAATAAAAAAGGGAAGAATCTGTTCATCGTCATTAATCATCCGAGTCGGACGAAACCACAAATTCTTCGTTTTGACCAGTTGTGATTGATCGGTACAAAAGGCGGTCTCGACCTTCCTTCCATGTTCTGTACATGGTTTCCCTATCT
The DNA here is from genome assembly GCA_001938485.1 of Girardia tigrina. Classification (NCBI taxonomy): domain Eukaryota; kingdom Metazoa; phylum Platyhelminthes; order Tricladida; family Dugesiidae; genus Girardia; species Girardia tigrina. The sequence goes on along the minus strand of MQRK01151196.1, from coordinate 11,795 downwards.
AACCATTTTTGTCCCTTAATTACTTCTTCAATATCAATCCTTGGAAGGGGTACGGCAATTGTATTATCCATGCTGGGCTGTGGCGATCGGTCAATCCTCTCAAAATCGGAACCACCTTCGTCCAGTATTTCTCGCTCTCCAACTACTGTGTTCAAACGCGTATGTGTTTTGATAACCTCCACTTTGATTTGTGCTTGTTGGTCCAGTAGGGCCTTTCGTTTCCTCTGTTCTCGCCGTTTCTGTGTTCGGCTGAGAATGCTCTAAGAAAAGGATGCCATATCTTCTCTTAGTATTGAGGCGTAAATTGTTGATTTGGCGGTTGTAGGTTTTTTTCCTGAGTCCTCAACTATCTTAGTTTTCATATTCCTAGACGTCTCAACAATTATCTCTGGGTGCTCTTGGGTGCAAAAATGTGTAATACGTTTATTTTTTCTAACAATTACAAAAATCAAGCGCATTTATATACAAAATCAAAACTCATCAAACCAAAAACAAGACATTCTCATGAAAGAGAATACGTTGCATGTCCAAAATTTTACTACAAGTATAACCTTACAGAAATTTAATAGGTTATTAATTATTATTTTTAAAAATTTAACCTTGTCAAATCAAAGTCTTTAGGTGTCCCAGAAAAAAGATAATTAATAAGTGCAATTAATTAAACAAGAAATGCGTGGGCGTCTATTAATTAATTTCTTCCATTAATTAGGTCATTACAATTAATAAATTAATTAAATAATTAAAATTGACGCCCAAACAAATCCTGGGATCCCAACATTACTGGGGGGTTTACGTAGATTCCGTCCCGGAATCGTACTATAAAAATAATCACTAAGTATTTAAGCACAATCGATTTAAGAAACGCATACCATCAAGTAGAACATGATGATGAATCAAAAATCAAAACAGCATTTTCAACAAAGGACGGACAGTATTGTTTCAAGAGAATGCCATTTGGAATTCCGGCGGCACCAGCAACGTTTCAAGAACTAATGGTAAAAGTTTTGGGTGAATTAAACTGGAAAAAGGTAGTTGTGTATATAGACGATATATAAATTTTCCCTTCTACAAAGCTGACAAAAAAGATAAATTTTCTGTCAGCTAAAAGAGCTCTGTCCACATAAAGAATGGGTAAAAAAATGTTTTTTTGATTTACTAGTTAATAATTGCATTGTATTTTTATATAATATGTGAAAAAAGTTTTCAATGTGTTACAAAAATAAAAATTTTATTTTTTTTATAGTAATTATTGTATTTCAAAAATAAATAAAGAATCTGTGTTATCACTGTTCTGTTTTATCACTGCTCTGTTTTATCGCAGAAACTTTTTTATATATTTATTACATGTGTAATTTCATTATTGTTAATGCTGGAAGTATATTTGTGAGGGTTATTGTGTTATATATGTAGTTGTTGGCACAGGATTCCGAATAGCAACATTTAATTCTAGGGTATGTTTATATAAACTGAGGTACGAAAAATAACATAAACTAATTTCAACCCAATTAATTTTATTTCTCTTCAAAAGAATAATTTCTTGGTGATCTTTTCCGGATAATTTAAAACAAGTTGCTTCAATCTATTTCAATTTTTCCGAACGATCAGAATAATTAAATTTACAATTTTTCCTTGAAATAATTTTTTTTCGTAGAAATATTTTTTTTCTTTTAAAATATCTTCGTGTAGATCTAGATCTAATCAAATATCTCTTTCTAAGTAATATTTCAAAATATGTTGCCTGAAAATTGATTTTAATGAGTGTCAAGTGGCGACTCTTCATCGTCTTTGAAATATTACATTCCTTTTAGGACTCTGAATATACACTCGACATGTGAGTCACATGATGTGACTCTTCTTGAGTCATTTAATTTTTTTACCTTTTATTTTTTGCCTCCAGGCCTTTACACTTAAATTTTAAATATTATTTTTTTAATTTTATATCCTATTTATTTACTCTTAATATACCGATATAAATAATTTTAAATAAAAGTATAAATAAATATAAATAAAGAAAAATTCTTATTATTAAATTTTGCATTTACCAAGACGTTATACAAAATATGTAGATTCGACAAAAAGGATCGGTAAACCATTGGTCTCAGATCACAACTAGCCCTTCATATTTGGTATGCTAACACAGTTCAGAATTCGCAGATTTGCACTCAATTGAAACGTAGATTGACCATAGCATAGTCCATATTTGATTAAAAAGTTTTATTCGATATGAGGTCATATTACTTTTATGATGCAATACGTATAGTTTTGGTAGGTCATATGTCTGTTATAAATCCCACCTTAAAATCCGGATTAGTAATAATTCATCACGAAGTCGATTGGTGAAGATTCTTTATTACTAGATTCATTGTAGGAATATTAAATCATCTGTTTATATAAAAATATGAGTTTTCTACAAAAAATGACAGTTTAGTGAATAATTTTACTTATTAAAATCTAAATGAAGAATATTTTAACATTTTTATTTTACCGATTTTAATTTATTTGTAAATTTTTTTTCAAACATTTTATAATTCTTCATACTGAATTTTTCCTTAAGCAAATTTAGAGTTCTCAAAACTAAATATAAATAAAATAAATAATTAGGTAATTAAAAATGCAATACATTTTTATCTTAAAATTACAAAAATAATTTTTTGACCCCCCAAAATATTTATTTTCTTTTCTAAATTTCTTTTTCTAATTGCAAATAATTTAAATTGATATGTCAACCTGATTCTCGTCCTCAGATTTGTTTTAATGAACTCAATTTTCCGGATAATTCGAAATTGCAGTATGGCCAATATGGACCTTCCGACTGTCCCGCTGCGAGAAGTGAAGCAGGTGCAATTTGGCATATTGAGTGCCGCGGAAATAGTAAGTGCATTTTTTGTGTTAGTATATGCGAGCGATTGTCGAGTTTGGCGCAATATGATGGCAATGAGCTAACTAGAGTTTCATTTGGTTATCGGTCCCGTCTGCCTTGGAGACTCCACCCAGAGGAACCAATCAAATGAAACTGCGTCTTGCACGATCGCATTCGCTCTTTCTCTTCTCTGACTTTTTTGAAAGTTGTTTTTATGAGAAATTCGATTTAATATTTTATTTGATGAATTTTACTTAATTACTTTATGATTATTTGAGACTTAATTAGTGATTATTTGAGAATTAATTTGTGATTATTTAATAATAAATTTGTGATTATTTGAGAATTAATTTGTGATTATTTATGAATTAATTTATGATTTTTGATGAATTAATTTGTGAATATTTATGAATTAATTTGTGATTATTTATGAATTAATTTGTGATTATTTATAAATTAATTTGTGATTATTTATTAATTAATTTGTGATTATTAATTAATTATTCGTAATTTTTTAAATTATTAATCGTGAAGTATATAAATAAATAATGAAATAAATATAAATTGAGATATTTAATTAATAAATTAATTAATAAATAATCACAAATTAATTAATAAATTAAATTATTTTTAAATATCTAAGTGCATTTATAATCGGATATAAGCGTACTTTAATTGTGCAATGCGATTATAATTCTATTTTAGGCACAGTTATATTTATATTATTTATATATATTCGTTAGTCGAAATATTTATTCTGAACATTAATTGCAGCTGCAAAAATAAGAAAAATGACAAAATAATTAGAAAAACAAATTTAATATTAAAGTATGCATAAGATAAGTCAGAGCAGCCAGTGATTGTGCAATAAATATATATTTTCCATTAAGATTAGGCTACTTAAAATTATAAAAAACATTTTAATTTTAAAATTATTTTTCCTTGTTTGCTGATAATTTTTTATATATTGTCCTATTTTTATATTCGACCCCAAAATAAAAATATATAACAAGATAATTAATTAAATTATCAATAAATACCAGAAATAATTTTAAAATATTTTAAAATTATTAAAATATATAAGTACAATAATTCATAAATTCAATTAATTTTTAATTATCAATTATTAATTTTAAAATTTTTAAATATTTACCCAAAAAAATAATTAAAAAAAAGATTTTCCAATCAAAATAATTTATTTAATTAATAATTTATTAAACAAAAATAACACCATTTTAATTTTAAATTTTTATTGGAAAACATGTTTCGCCACTTTTGTGGCATTATTTCTTGAAATATTATAAAGTTTCATCCGATATTATTTATTTTAAAACTCTTATTTCAAAACTTTTATTAAAATATATCAATTGTTGTAACTTGAAACATTTTAAATTTTAAAATAAGTATTTAATTTTTAATGGTTTTCTTTATAATATCATTTTTAATTTTAAAACATTTCTATTTATTTACTTTTTAAATTTACAAATTTAAAAAAATAATAAACTATTTTGGCAAAATGCAAATTTAAATTAACTCCTCATAAAGAATGTGATTTTACCTCTGTTTTTTTCTATTATATATTTTATATTTGTAAAATAAAAAATATCGCGGTCGAATTCTATTTTTCTGTGTTGTTGGAAGTCGCAAATGACAAAAATAATATATTTTATTTTGAATAATAAAATGTATTTTAATTTAATTTTTTAACATTTTTGTGAAAACTTATCATTTGCAAATCATTTAAACAGCATTAAAAAAACGATTATTTTTTGTGTTAAAACTCTATTGATCGTAAACAATGAAACTGTGATCACCCATTTTATATATAATATTCCCATTTTGTATATTGGGAAACTTAGGCTAATATTATTATTTTTATATTGATCTTTTAAATTTAGAAATATTTGAAAAAAATATTTAAAATTTTGATTTATTACATAATATAAAAAAATAATAACATATCCATATAACAGTAATATCAAAACGAATTGAGTTGAGTTAAAAAAATAGAGATGAATTGACTGATATTGAATCAAGAGTAACTCAAAAGTACGAGCTAACATATAATTATATATTTTTAATAATTATATTTTTATATAATTAAAATTATTCTTGACGCAAACGAAATTTTGTTTCTCCGTGCTACCCAAATTACAGAATCTCAGATATAATGTTAAGTTTCAATAAAATCACGTTGTAAATATTGTATTAAATCAATAAATATTTTTATAGAAAAACGCTTCTCGATTTTTTGTTTTCATTAAAATGAAACAAAACACCTCGATACTCCAACACCATTATTCTTCAAGAATCGTCCAAAAAAGACTGAAAAATAAATAATTAAAAAAATTTTTAATTAAAAATTTGCAATTTTGATTTTTTAAAAAACTAATAAAATGTTAATTTTAATAATTACATGTAAAACTTTTTGAAAAATTAAAAAATAGTAAATAACTTAGATAGTTATGATAGAAACATTTTTACAAGTTTAACAATACCAGAAAGTAGTAAAATCCATTAAAAATTGAAATTAAAATTGAGCAGTCAAATTTTGTGAAAAATAACCGTTTGAAATGAAAATTAAGTGTTCCAGTATTTTACAATAAGCCTTAGCGTCCACTTAAAGAAGAAATTAACGTTTTTTAGATTGTTTTTTTAGTTAACCACCCGTAGTTAGGTGCTAGTACCCACTACTATTCTTCAATATTTATTCAATATATCTACAAAAACTTAACTTTAAAAAAAACACCAATAGCCGGGTCCTGGTCCCAACCCTGGCCACCCTATAATTCAAATGTTTCCAACATGCAAAAATTACTTCCGAAAACGACAAAATCAACTCAGATTCCTCAAAAATACCAATGACCAATTTTTATTTAAAAAATATTTCTGGTTTAATTAAATTTAAGTACCATAATGTTAAATGACATTTAACTCAGAAAATAAAATAAAACATTTTTAGATAAAAAATATTTATATTTGCATTTTGTAATTATTTTGTAATCAATTCGGAACATTGTTGTTTTAAATAACGACTTGGCGCATAATTTTCAAATCAATAATAAGTCAACAATCTATAAATCGTCATATCATGGGTAAAGTAAGATTTTTATATTGCTAAAATTATTTTATCGTAAAGAATTTGATAACCGTTTTTATGAAAATACATTCGCCTACAATAATCGGTCAATCATGGACTTTTAATGAGCGAATTACTGTTACCTTTATGCTATTTTTTGAATATTTATTTTAATTGATGGATTAATTTGTGATTATTTATGAATTAATGTTATATTTTATTGATTATTTTATTATTTTTTATTTTGAAGTGTAAATTCACAGAGTCAGCTAGTTCGAGTGAATCTGTTATTTTGTAATCAAAATTACTCACTTTTTAAATTACTAGTTAAATTAATTACTAGTTCCTTATGGGTTTAAGCATATATAAAATATGACGAAATATAAAAATCATAAGTATTCCAGGAAGATTATTTAAAAAAAAATTTAACAGTAATTTTGTATGTAAATCGTTCCTAAGCCAAAAAGTATATATATTGATTACACAATCACTAGCTTCACTGACTTCTTTTAGAAAACATTCGTACCACAATTTCAGATGGAAATAAATGTTAATAAATTAATATTATATTTTCCCAGGTATACTCAATGTATATTTTGTTTTTAAAATTTTTATGATTAAAATTAAAAAATTTTTTGGAACTGTTTCTTTTGATTTTTAAATTATTTTCAGTTAATTTTTCTATGCAAAAAGATGAAAAAATAAAAAATAGTTTTAAAAAATGATATAAAATAAATTTAATTGAAAAAATATACATAAAATAAGTCAGTGAAGTTATTGATTATGGAATCAATATATATTTTTGCTTAAGGTTTGGTTACTTAAAAATAATTTTTTAAAATATTTTTCATGGTATGTTTATAATTTTTTATACACTCATATTTTTATATTTGCTTGGGGCCATACGGAAATATACCCCCCCAAATATGACAATGCATAAAATATACTGTTAAATATTGTTAAGGATAATTTAATAATAAGTTTCTAAATGAAGGTCTGATAAACTCCCTATTCACCGAAATACTTACCACTTTGAAATATAGGGGTACCTTCTTCGATATGGCCAAGATTAGAGTCTGCTTCCTCCCTCTATTTGCAGGAACTGTTCCTTGATTCCATTTTTTGATCATCCAGTGGTTTTGCGACTCCAGAGATTGAATCCAATCTCGTCCACATAAATACATTCAATTGAATAAAACGTTTCCTTCAAAATTCGGTACACATTGTGACCTTAGATCCTTAAACCGATCACTATTGCGCTGCACGTTCTTCACTGAATAAAATCTTCCATCCAAGAATCTGGCGATTTTTGAGCTGAAACAGGAAACTCCAACATTGTTGTATTAGAATTTTATTATTATTTTATTTATTATATTACTTTTGATATTATTTTTGATCATTTCGTTAAATGTCATAGAAATAGCGTTAAAACTCTTATTGAAAAAATTTTTCGGAAAACAAATTGAACAAATTGCCGATATCAATATTCATGTCTATGGCGTCGTCTAGTTAATTCGAAACGATATTAATTTAATCACCAATTAAATTCAACTATTGTTTACGATTAAATTTTAACAGATCTTTTTCTAAGAAAAAAAATTTAAATCCGGTTCGACAAATTCAAATATAGGACGATAAGTGCCTTTAAAATCAACAAAAAATACTCACAATTCAAATCAATCATCTGATTTAATTCTGGATTCATTTCGATGTAATCCAAGACTTTAGTTGAGAATTCTTCACAAATGATGCCCATTTGTAATTTTTCCAGTTTTTCTGAACTTATAAATTATACCGCGTACGGAGCGCTATTTTAATCACATTTCATTCCCCAATATGTAATGATCTTCATCAATTTCCCAGACATTGATGAGTCTTCTTTTATCCACTTCTGATGCCCTTTTGTTTTAATAAAACTTTATTATGAATTAACAAAAATTATATTTTTCGATCTCTCTTATTGCATGGTTGGGTATTCTCTGAGGCGGTTGATGTGTTGTAAATGTTCTATAATAAATGTCTACAAACATTTTCTAAACCTTTTTTTCACAACAACTTTCGGTTTCCGAGGTTGCGCTACTTATATCCGAGTAGTATGCGTTATTTTTTAAAAAAATTATAACTAACAATTATTTTTTAAAATGTTGAAAGTGTCTTAAGCAATAGCTTGTGAATAAATAATAATGCTTCTAAATTAGGTGTGTTTGCTGGTGTTTGTGTGTGTCTAGTGTGTTTGTATTGTGTTTGCATGCAACTATTGTTTGTATGTTATTTATTTTCATATTTTGTAGTGGTCCCTGTCTTAATTAAATGCTAACGAAATCAGTTTTGATTTGTAAGATTATTTTTTTCCTTTTCTCACATATAAACTTGTATACAGGAATATAACCAAATGCCTTTATGTCATATATAAATAAGAACAAGTGTAAATGCGGATAGGTGTATTTAAAATCTATTTCATTGTCTTTAATTATACTGTCTTTTGCAGTTATTAGTCATGAAACGACATTAAATAAAGCAATGATATGCTTTATTTATTTTTTTTTTGGATTTTATAATTTTAATGATTAAATGTTTTAAAACGAAAGTCATTCATCACATTAATTTATAAAAGAAAACACAAAACACCAATCTCCATATATGTCAAGTTTACAGCGACAATCTTTTAGATTTTTTTTGCTATGACGATAATAGCTGTGCATATCCTTGTATTCCTGTTTGCAGCAATAGTTTCTACAATTTGTTGCAAAATCAATTGCCTTTTGGTTGTGATTATTGGAGAGCATGTCTGGATGATTGGTGAACCCTGTCCTTACATCTATTTTCAGTTTGAAAAGAATGACTCAATGAGGTTGAGAATAGGGGAATACAGTGCCAAGTTAATCATTGTATGAATAGACAAATTATTCATTTGGATCCACATATTGCCTTAAAAATGAAATGGGGTATCGTAGACAACTTTTCCGATAATTAATTGATCCAAGCTGCCACTGTACACCTTGAATAACAATGATCCTTCTCTCCATATGGCCATCACCACCGACATATTTTCCCCATGTTTGTGGGTACCATTATATTCACTAGTTCTCCTCTTTTCAACCGTCATGTTATGCATCTCGTCCAAAGGTTGAAACCGATTTCATCAATGTAGATACATTGATTCATCCGCCAACCTTCTTTCGTAAATCGTCAGGCATATTCAAATCTGATGTACTTTAGCCGATCAGAGTTTCATTTATTGCACTGAGCCTCTGACTTTTTATTATAATTAACTGACCATTCAGGAATGTGGTTATTGTAGCTTGTGATACATTGATTACTTGGTTTTCTGGGAGAAATCTCTTCATTTCGGGAAAAATTTTTAAATCTGGAAAATGAAAAAGTAACAAGACCACAGAACAATTTAGAATATACTAGGTAATTTTACACCAATAAACCCAAAATCGTGTCTTTTACCATTGAAATAACTGAAAAACAACGCAATTGAAGATTCTATTTCCATCGCTTACGACAAACCACTGAAAAAAAGTTCTTTGATTAATAATAGTGTAAAAATTACCTAAGGTCCAACTCGATGGACCTGAAGTTATTTTTACTGTTGCAAAAATTGACAGAAATATTATATTTAGAGAATATTTAATTAATTAAATAAATAACATTAACAGAACGTTTTTTTACAAGCTGATTAATAAGAATAAAAAAAATAATTCAGTTAATGTGAATAGAACGGGTCTAAAATTAAAAATTAATAATAGTTACTTGGAAGAATTGTAAATTTCTCCGAAAAATGTTTGTCCGCTGGAATTAAAATAGAAATTTTCTGATAGAATTAAATGTTATTTTGGAATGAAGATGATTTCTATCTTTGAGTTTTTTCTTGTTGAGGGATTCAAAGGACGTGGAATTTCAGATTTTATTGTTCAGATTATGATAAGAATAATTTCAAATTTTCTTTTTTCTGGAATTTGTTAGATAATTGAATCAGAGGAGATATTAATAACATGAAATATACAATTGTTAACATCGATTTCTTCGGATTAGTGTAAAAACGTCAAAACAAAAAAATAAACTCGTTCGTTCCGTTAGCAATTAGTCAAGCTAAAATCTTATTATAAAAAATGAATTTTGTTTATTAAAAATCAATTATTATTGATTTATTATTTTTAAATTTTTAAATTAAACTTTTGGCTTGACTACTTAATGTAGTCAAGCGTATAATAATTCTAAAATTAAAATTACACATAATATAACATACATATATTATAAATTAAAATTACACTTAATATAATATACAAAAATTATAAATTAAAATTACACACAAATGATCGGTCAAATCACGTTCTAGCAAAACATACCAATGGGTTATACAAATAGTAATACTATTATTCCGAAAGACAAAACCGAATCAAAATTTCTTGAAAAAATAATAATAATAATGATAAAAATAATAATGATAATAAGAAATTTTAACAAAATTATACGAATAAAAAATTTTGATTATAAACATTTCGATGAAATAAGTTTGGAAGAAATAAGCTTTGAAATAAATTTTGATGAAATTAATTTTGAAAATAAATTTTGAAAGTAATGCTGATCGAATTATTGTTATCACTTATTATCATCACTATTATTATTAAATTATATATTTACAATGGATTGAAGTTTACTGCAAATTAATGCCAATAACTATTGATTATTGATAAATTTTTAACAAATTTTTGGAATTTTAAAAAAATTCAATAGATACGTCATTTTAAAATTTATTTTGTGATAATCTATTTCGATTTCAAAGTTTTCTAAAGCATTAGAACATCTAAAGAATTATATTCTTAAAGCAACAAATGATCTTTTCAATTTAACAATTATATCTCAGTCATTTTAAGTTAAAAATATGTTTTGTAATAAATCACATACCCCTTTGAGTTTGTGTTCGTAAGTTGTTTATCAGTACATGTGTAATTAGTGTACTTCCACAAATATTGGAGAGACTGTCCGTCATATCTGCAAACTAGTTCAAAAGCACTCTCATAAAGTGGGTAAAAGTAATGTTGCTAAGTATAGGAAAACTTGTAACGACTACAGTATGGCGAATTACTCAACTAATGATATAGATCCATCACGGGTCGAAAAAACAATAGTCGTGAAAAAATATATATAGCGTTTATTTTCTCTCGAATAAAAAACTCAACGATTATTATTTAAAATTTATTCAAACATTACATGAAGAAAACATAATTCTTAATACTTAAACAATAATTGTTTTATCATACTCCAATGTAATTAATTCTTGCAATTACGACTTAAGTTAAAATTGGATTCTGTTTTAGTTTGTTATTCAAATCTGAATTTCAATACAACAAGCATAACGGGTTTAATGATAATTCAAAAAATAAGATTATAAAAAAGCGAATTTGACTTGTTAGAATGTCAGAGTTTTAACAATAATGGGCACTACACTTGTTAATATCACTTGAGTATGAATAATTTCCAAATTATTTATAAGCATTTCAAAAATCATTGGGAGAGGGTCGTGTTACTATAATAATAGATAGAGCACAACACCACATCCACGATCAATTCATCAAATAAGCTCATGGCCGCTCACAGCTCCAAAAAGTTTGAGGAAAGCGAGTTTAGCATAAAATTGAGAAATTTAACATCCATTGCTCGGTTATGTGAATTTGGTTATATATAAGGTTATATATATTTTTGTCCTTCAATTAAACGTTAGTTTTTCATTTATTATTTATTTAAATACATATTTATTTACAAGTTCATATTTCTTCCATCAATCACCATATATATTTTTATAAGACAGTCTACTAAGAATTTTTTTATATCACAAAAATAATTCGT
>MQRK01151185.1:0-10120 GCA_001938485.1 Girardia tigrina | reverse complement strand
TCGCAAAGGGAAAACCGCTGTGCAAGCTCATAAGAAGATATGTTTTGTATATGGTAGTGACTTCTTAAAACTTCGACAGTGTCAATACTGGTTTTCTAAATTTTGTTCTGAAAAATTTCTTCTGAAAGATGCCCCACGCTCCGGTCGACCAGTTGAAGTTGATGGCGACAAAATAACAGCACTTATCAAATCTAATCCACATATGACGACAAGAGAATTTGCAGAGACTCTGGAAACATCAAAATCAAGTGTTGGAAGTCATTTAAAGAAACTTGGATTCGTCAGTAAACTCGATATGTGGTTACCACATGAACTGAAAGAAATTCATTTGGTGAAACGTATAGACATTTGCGATTCCCTTTTGAAGCGAGAATAAAGTGATCCATTTTTGAAGCGCTTGATTACGGATGACGAAAAATGGATTGTTTACAACAATGTGGAACGCCGACGATCATGGACAAAACGTGGTGAGCTTGTTAAAACGATCCCAAAAGCAGAACTTCACCAAAAGAAGGTTATACTTTCCGTCTGGTGGGATTTTAAAGGAATTGTGTTTTTTGAATTCCTTCCGACTATCAATTCAGACAGATATTGTGGTCAGCTGGAGAAATTGGTTCATTCAATTCAATAGGAACGTCCTTTGGCAAATCGAAAAGGAGTTGTAATTCAGCATGATAACGCAAGACCGCATACAAGTTTGACCACTCACCAGAAACTCTTATCACTGGGTTTGGAGGTTTGGCCGCACCCAGTGTATTCTCCAAACCATTGGATTTTCACTTATTTAGATCACTGCAGAATTCCTTAAACATAAAAATATTCGCCAGTGATGATGATATCAAATCGTTCCTAGACGGCTTTTTTGCTGACAAAGGCAAAGGTTTTTATGAATCAGGAATAATGAAGCTACCGGAAAGGTGAAAGAAAGTGATTGAAAATAATGGACAGTATATCGTGTAAAAATATTTTTGCATCCATGTCATTTTTTGATAATAAATATTTTAGTAAAAAACGCAATGACTTTTTGGCAGCAACACATAAATGTTCTATTTCAACTCTATCAGACCATGTTGTCACAGGAGTCTTATCCTCTTTTGATAATTTATAAGGTTTTCTACCATACTTTTTCTATTTACTTTAATAGATTCAATATCAAAATCGTCTTTTAAATAGCTTGAGGTTTTCAATAAGACATAATATTTAATGATATTCTTCCACAAGTTTGTTCCTTATTCTTCTGTTATAAAAATTTCGCTGTCTTTTGTCAACGATTTTCCTTTCTTTATCTTTTACTGTGTATTCTGAATAGTAATAATGCAGTTTTTGATCTTTAATATTTCTGTATTATTTTTTACTATTGACATCATCCAGAAGCTTCATTTAAGACAAGAAGTTTAGTTTTAATTTTTCCGTTTTTAAATTCCCCGTGAATAATCCCAGATTGACCGCATAATTCTGATGAATTATTTGACATACATTTGTATTATAGTAGAGTATTTATTTTTTTATATTATATATTTACAATATCAACAGTAAGTTTAAGCAAGAAACTAAATTTTTAGAAATAAGTGAAACGGTTAATCCTTTCAAGTCTAATTTGTAGTCTTATTGTTGTATTTATAAACACTAAATATCCTTCAACTTATTTTATCAATAGTTTCTAATTTTCACTCACAAAGTAAAAAACATTTTTGAATCGTCAAAATAACATCTTATTCTTTACTACAGCTGCGCAGATCTTCGGTGTATGATCACTTAATTTGCGTTCCATTTTATTTGCAAGATGTGCCAAGGGTTATTTATAAAAGATGGATGCTCTTCTTGCACATTCTTGTCGAGTTCTTTCCATGGTAACTCAATCAGATTAAGATCTAGTTTTTGTTGTGAACATATCATTATTTTTACTACTTGCTGGCTTTGAACATTTTCAAAATAGCGTAACAGATTTTGATAATATGTTTAGGATCATTATCGGGCAAAGAAATACTGATGCGAAAGTAATCTCTCACCAGACGGCAGTATTTGATGTTCCAAAAATCTTTTAAAAATTTCTTTTAACATTATTCCTTCAATTTTATGTGGGTTCCCAACAATTTCTCTACAAGATTATCAGCAAGCAATGACAGAACCAGCCTCATGTTTTACTGTTCGTAGTAGAAATTCTTTTAAATCCCTTTTCCTAAAGATCATGAAATCATGATGTTTGGAACCAAAAACTTCGAATTTAGACTCATGAATCCAAAGAACGTTTTTCCTTTGTTGGATTGAGCAATATTCATAGGTTTTAGACAAATTTAGGCATTTTATCTTATTAACTGACCTTAATAATGGTTTTTGAGCGACTACACGTCCTTACAAGCACAATTTCTTCAATCGATCCTTGATGGTGGAAGTGTTAAACTCAACATCAATCAACTAATTTTAATAAAACGTTATTTCTGAAGTGCAATTTCAAATCTTAAAATTTTTCAAATGTTGAAAAGTGTTCATCAATTCATTAGACAAATTGGCATTCTTAGGTTCTGGAATACATTCTGATAATAATTCAGATAAAGACATTTTTTGCAACTTTTGTTTAATAACAGCAATAAACATATTTGTTGATCAAGTTTTGCCTAAGTAAGTTTCTGTGGAACGATTTTTAATTCTTCTGGCCAAACCAATAATGTCAAAATAATTGTAAATATAATTATATGTTGATGTGCTGGCCTCCGGATCGAGCTGCAAAGGCCAGCACATCTTCAAAGTGCAGGAAATTGTCGTTCGGCGGAACAGATCAGCCGGTCTCGTGCCGACCGGGATTCAATTAGATCCGACCGACACCGGTCGGTGTAGTGCTGAGTAAGGGTCACTCTCCCGGTTCGATGCAGGTTACAGTACCGTATCACCGTCTCCGTGACCGCTAACACCGATCAATAAGGTGGATTTAAAAAGTTTCCCAAAGTCCTCCCATGTATCGTGAAAATAAAAACATGTTTGCTTACCTGAATTTCTGATGATTACAAAATAAATCGATTCGGATTCAAAATGAGAACAAATCAGTGGACAATTTCTTCGAAATTCGTGTGGAAAATCATCTGATTTTGTGAAAATCCTCGCCTGGTCACCGATTGTCTTAAACGGTTTCTGTGAAGTGTTCGGATTAAGGTAGCTGAGTTGAGAGTTCTTTTTTTGGTATACCGATCATTACGGTTCATTAGAGCAGCCGATGTTTAAGAACTTTGACCAAATACTATTTTTAACTTTTCGATTAAGACTTATGAGATTTAAAACGTTGTTTGAGATTCGTTTAAAGATCTGGAAATACTCGCGAAGTGTTTAACCGTTAAGGGAGTAATTTCCTAAAAGACTTGGATGGTTGAGTTCAACAATCTCCATTTGATGACATTAAATGAACCGATTAATCTGACGAATAGTGGAATTAACGATTCATTTTAAGAAGTACATGATTAAAAAAATTACTAAATGTTCTTTCGATGCAGAAAATCTAGATGAAAATATTAGGAAATAATATAGCAAAGGATAAATAAATGATATTTAGATTTGTAAATTTCTTTAATAAATTTGGCGATTATTTATTTTGTTTTATTTTGGGCCCCTAAAACGTATGTCTTAATTGAACATTTTATACTACATAATTGTATTTATTAACAGCTTAAATATGATCATTTTTACAGAGAATTTCATTTTTATTAAGTCAATTTAACATGTTGAGCGTCAAGCACCAATCGGTCGTCATTTCGTCATTCAAACCGAGAGACCATTGGTGGACATCTTGATACGAGCTCAATCATGATCCGCTTTAGTATGAATTTGACCTATTCAAGAGAAAAGTCATAAAAAGAACGTTTCAACATAAACCCAAAATAAAAACAGTTTGTCCCTGTGCTAGTCGCAAAAATTAACAAATTAAAATATAACTGCTTAAAGAAATAACAATTGTTTAAAACAACTGAAAATTGTGTAACTTTTAAAAATTGCTGAACTGTAAATAACAAAGAATAAATATATCGGTATGGTCGCTTGTTTTTGAATTAATGCCATCAGAAATGTTGTTTTTACTTCATTCAAGAGTCGCAGTTAGTCCAAACGATGTTGTATTGACGAGCGGTCAGATTCATTTCCTGGCATTGGCTCGTCGGTCCGTTTTCGCGATGCTTCACGATAGAGCACGAGGACCCACAGTAGTCCCCTCGATACAATACGTCCCGCATGCAATAACTGATTCCTAAAACAGACATCAAATTCTGGGTAGCTCATCAAACCTTGATGAGGAGCATCACTATTTGGGACCGGATTCAACCGATATGGACCAGTAATCTGACGAATGAGAGACCGCTGAACTATGATGGTTCGAGGATGCCACTCAGCTCGCCGTTGACGAACCCATACGCGATTATGTGGTCAGGGGATCAATCGAAGTCAGGATCGCAATCCTCCACGGTCCCATAACTGTGACTAGCGAAAAAACAACGGTACACAAAAAAATAATTAATTAAAACATTAAACTGCTTTCATAATTTTTTATTGTTATATTACTCAAATTGATTTTTAATTTTTGAAAAACATCTCAAAAACTTGCCGATAAATCTTCTTAAGTATTAAATTTTCTAAAATACTTAATAGCGTCATTGGGACTCCATCTTTTGTGAGGTTTTATAAGAAAAGTTTTCTTGAATAAACGATACACATTTACAATTAAAATCACTTTTAGCCTAACGTTATTCAAATTTTCCGGTGATAATGATGACATTACTTTCCATATCAATTTCCCTTGTGATGGATAACTCAAATTATTTATCTTATGTCTTATCTCTTCCGAAAAACTAGCTTCTGACTTCCGCATGTAAAATGGGAATATTTCTGACACCAAAGTAAATATTACTACGGCTACACTCCACATGTCGGTAGGAAAGCTCTGGATCCCGTCTGTCCATATTTCAGGAGCTGAATAAAAAGAAGGTTCTACTGTTTCACGGAGAAAAGGGTTATCTTCTGAAACATATTCAGCTGAACTAAAATCCGTAATTTTAATATTTGTACAATCTTGGTTTTCTGAGGTACATAAAATGTTGGTCAATTTAATATCTCTATGGACAATATTCATCTCTTTCAAATAATTCAGACCCGTCATCAATTCTATAATAATTCGTTTTAAATTGTTAAAATTAAAATGATTTTCAGCTTTCCTAAAGTGACTGAGATCTAGAGGGAAGTACTCCGTTTTTAAAACATAAAAATCAGACAAAATTTTAGGGACAATTCCTTGTATGAAATGTTTCTTATCGCCGGTAGTGGCAGTTAGGTCGAGTTTTTTTAACCAATTCTCCTCTTTATTTTTCTTTTCTTGTTCGTCATCTAACGACTTCAGCATTGTAAAGTTTCTTCCCGTGAAAAGTACTCTGGCATCAGGATAAACATCATCAAACCCGAAATTAATCATATTTTGATTATGGCAATTCTTGTTAAAATGATTCTTTAAATTTTTCAAGAATTAAGTAATTATCAATTTAAATGAGGAAGAATAAAACTGCCAAATGATTTATTTGCTTTAATGTTTTCTTTAAAAAAGTTAAGTGGTGAGTTCAGTAAGTATCCGATCTAAGGTAAAAAATGTAAAAGCAAATTTTAATATTTTTGTGTTATTGAATAAACTAATATAGGTTTTAATTTCAGTAATTATTTTATTTTATCAAACGTATTGAAATTATTTTGCGGAATTTTGAATTTTCGTGACTGTGACGATTTCTGACGTCGAATATCGCAGCGTTATCAAGTTTTTTGTGTAGCAAAAAAACGTTTTGTGAAATTTACGATCTATTGTAGTCAAATTACCTACATAACTCCCCATCTCTGATGACTGTTAAATATTGTGTCAGAAAGTTTAAAGATGGTCAAACCTCCGTTTTAAATCAAGACACTTAAGGTCGGACACAAGATATTTTCGACAAAGTTTATGAAAAAATGGAGAAGATAGTCCAAGAACAGCATCGAATAACCATGAAAATGCTGTCAAAGAAACTCAACATCAGTGTTAATACAGCCCACAAAAATGAAATCCATGGGTATCAGAAAATTGTGATCCATATTCGTACCCCGCTTCTTGACTTGTGAAATGATGCAAAACGCTTCAAATTTCAGTCAGAACAATTTGAACCTGTATGAACACCTGGTGATTCTTTCCTAGTAAATTAAATTACGGAAGATGAAACCCTACTCAGATTATATTTGCCGGAAACAAAGCGAGAATCAGCAGAGTGGAAGCTTCTTGGAGAGAAGCCATCTTTGAAGATGCGAACGGGAACAAACAT
This sequence comes from Girardia tigrina, assembly GCA_001938485.1. Lineage (NCBI taxonomy): Eukaryota > Metazoa > Platyhelminthes > Tricladida > Dugesiidae > Girardia > Girardia tigrina. Next base: position 3,809 of record MQRK01151185.1, on the reverse strand, counting down.
GGACAAACGATAATGCTTTCAATTTCCAGGGATCATAAATGTGTTATTTTCACAGATTAAGGAGATAAAGGCATCACTATCAACGCTGCCTATTACAGCCAACTCGTCGTAACTGCCAGAAAAAATAGACGGAAGCAGATGAACATGCCACTTTGGTTTTTCTACAACAATGAGCCTGTGCACACAGAGGGAATTTTTCCGGCCACAATTAAATGTGCTAAAAATGTGCTTGTGGAATATCCACCGTTCATCCAAGTCAAACAAACTCGATCCCATACTAACCTAGCTAAATCCCACATCTGTGATATCTATAGTCCGTACCTTTATAGGTACAAATCTGTCCTCGTTGAGCTCTACTTTATCCATATACCGGGTTTTCATTTCTATTTTAGCCTTTTGCATTTCAATTTGGGTCATAGGGGCTAAATATTTTATTTTTGCATTTCAATTTGGACTTTTAATACTTAATATTTCAATCTTAGCCTTTGTCTTTAAAGCAATAAAAATAAATTTTTAAAATTTCATTATACATTAAATAAACTATTTTTAATTTGAATCTACTCAAATTCTCAGAGAATAACGAGCACGAAGCCGAAGAGAATAGACAAAGCGGAAGGAGGGGTACTTACGGAAAACATAGTTTGGAGATCAGGAATAGTGTAATTCGCCTTTACACAAATAATCAGTGTTCCACAAATTGCTTCAAACCTTTCAGTGCCTAAATCTACGATTATGAAAATTATTAAAAGATTTGTAGAAACAGGCTCAACTGGTGCTTTCGCTAAGGGTGGAGCGCACAATATTAAATGTATAGCAGAAATGAGAATGCTAATGAAAGAGCTTTTAAATGAGCAATGTACGGTTTAATGTATGGTTGTGCTTAAGTGCAATAAAAGCCAATTTAGACCTCAATAATTTTTCGATAAAGCAAACTTCTCCGATTCCAGAAACCAGAAATACGGAGGAAGCTATTCAAAAAAGGTATGATTATACCTTAGAATTCGATAGATTGACAGGAAAGCATCCAAGGCCAAACTTCATTTTTATCGACGAAGCAGGATTTTGCGTATCTATGCGGCGAAATAAAGGTTGGTCACAACGTGGAAGACCTGCAAATGTGGTAGTTCCGGCAATTAGATCACGAAACTTTAGTATGTGTGCTGCTTTATCGAGTCAAGGGTTGATTAAGTATGACGTCATAGACCGAGCATTCAGAGAGTTTTTTGAAGGTTTAATTGATTTACTGAAAACTGAACATGAGAATGAACAGTTTATTTTTATCGCTGACAATGCATCCATCCACAAAGTGAGGAACATTAGAGAATTAGTGGAAGCTGTGGGTTTTATTTTACTGTTTTTGCCGCCGTATAGCCCCTTTTTAAATCCAATTGAAAATAGCTTTTCAATGTGGAAAGGGCACGTTAAGTCGCTGGCATGTAATAATGAGGAAGATTCGTTAAGTTGTATTAAGAATGGATTTGAAATTGTAACCGGCAGAAATTTTGAGAACTTTTTTACTAAAATGTTGTTTTACATTAATGAATCCAGACTGAGAAGGGAAAATGTAGAATAATACATATATGTAAATGTAAAATATGTAATGTAATATGTAATATATATGTTTATTTTTTGTTTGTTTAATTTATTTTTATTTTTTTGCTTTAAAGAAATATTACATATTAAAAGTCCAAATTGAAATGCAAAAATAAAATATTTAGCCCCTATGACCCAAATTGAAATACAAAAGGCTAAAATAGAAATGAAAACCCCGTATTACCAAGATCCATCTTTATCATCCATCGAAATTTATAATATCATGAGCACTAAAGAATGGATTTGACGATTTAACTTTCTACAATGACGGCAACCGTTAACTAGTTACAGGAGGACAAGTTTTAGCTCAGCGGGCTTTAAGGGCGGATATCAATATTACGATCTGCACACTATGGACTATTGAGTCTTTGATACTTGCAAGCAGTTTGAAGCAATATATCCCCGGTTGAATAACTTAAAATGTTATTAAGTTCGAATAAAAGAACATCGAACATTGACGAAAGTAATTTATAAGACATTTACAAAGAACATTTTGAGTACCTCGAAAGATTACATTGGTTTCTACTGAGCATCTTGTATTTCTTTTTCAATTTTGAAATTTAAATATTAAGTAGAAATAGTTTTATCATAAAGTAAATTGATTGTCCATGAATCTAAAATTTGTCTAACATTTGTGGTGATATTAAGTTAAATTTTTTATACATTTTTTTGATAATCGATTTCCCACATTTGAAGAAGAATGGAAAAATGACCTTGGATATGTTTTATCTGTCCCTTTTTCAAAAGAATTCAATTTATTTAAAAATTCAATTTTAAAAGCCGTGTATATTATCATAAATTACTAAGGGAACATAAATACCCATGACTTTAAAATTCAGTGCACTCAACTTATGAATTATTGGGAGAGAGTTACATGCGAAGCTCTATATATAAGATCTTTGGATCCTGAAATTAACGTTCGAAATGGACTCCTAACAATTTTTGGAGAGTTATCTAATGATTTATTGATGACGTATTGATTACATAATCATTACCGACAGTAGATAGCCAATTTTTCTTTTTTAAAAATCAGCTGTTCTAAGGATAACGGTCAAATCGTCGAACTTAATAAACACCACAATAAATTTTGATTGGTTGACTAATTTTAATTTTAATAAGTTTTAAATTTATTTAAAATATAATTATAAATTATATTTACAACGATTATGGAAATATTTGTACAGAATCATTCTTTGATTGCAAAAACATTCACATCAATAAAAAAATATGTCAAGTTAATCTACCATCAAAAGTTATATGACTCCATTAATTTTTGATAAACTTTGATAAAATCATTAACTTTGTATTGAAAATAACGTTGTAAGTCTTTACTCAATGTTTCGGTAATGATCGGAATGATGGCGCTGTTCAGAGCCCAGACAATCCAAGACCTCCAGCGGGCAATAAAACCAGACCCATCTATTTCGATTTGTAACGGCTCATTTATGGATATATTTACTCTATCGATATAAACCTTCTCTTGAGTAAGATCTAAAGAACCTTTAACTTTAAATTCGATTGACTTAATCAAAATTGATATTGAATCTGGTCCATGAACTGCTGACCAAAATTTATACATAATATCACCATCTAAAGAAATATTACTTCCCTTCAAACATAAGGAAATCGTGAAATTATTTGGATTGAATGTCTCATTGTTATTATCAATAATGACCGGGCAGATTCTTTCAATATTGTCCAAGTTTGACGAACTGATATTGGTTAAATTGAGATTTTTACTGAAATAATCTGGAAACGTTTTATTCTTCAGATTGAGAAGGATTTTATTGAAGAAATATTCTACAATCATTTCATTAAGGTTACTGCATCTGTCCAGCTGGTTTTTGGAATAATTTAGTGGTATGATAGTCAAAATAGAACATACACTTAAAAAGGTCATAAAATTCATCGAATATTATAATGAAATGTGATTTTGATCAATTGTTTACGGTTTTATTTTCATTATTGTTTACGTTGTCATTCGGATGACTTATCGGTGTTGTTTACGTATCAAGGAGAGCGGGATACTAAGGGACATATAGATGATCAAAGTTAAAAAGTGGGACGAGATTCAATTATCGGTTAATAAAAGACGAATTATGTTCGTGATAATTCACAGATGACAAATCAGAATTTGACATTTTTAAAACTTTTATTATTTAATACAAGAAATAACGGCAAATTATGTTTAAAAACCAAAACACGCCATTTGTAAA
>MQRK01151184.1:0-10146 GCA_001938485.1 Girardia tigrina | reverse complement strand
TGCATCCATGTCATTTTTTGATAATAAATATTTTAGTAAAAAACGCAATGACTTTTTGGCAGCAACACATAAATGTTCTATTTCAACTCTATCAGACCATGTTGTCACAGGAGTCTTATCCTCTTTTGATAATTTATAAGGTTTTCTACCATACTTTTTCTATTTACTTTAATAGATTCAATATCAAAATCGTCTTTTAAATAGCTTGAGGTTTTCAATAAGACATAATATTTAATGATATTCTTCCACAAGTTTGTTCCTTATTCTTCTGTTATAAAAATTTCGCTGTCTTTTGTCAACGATTTTCCTTTCTTTATCTTTTACTGTGTATTCTGAATAGTAATAATGCAGTTTTTGATCTTTAATATTTCTGTATTATTTTTTACTATTGACATCATCCAGAAGCTTCATTTAAGACAAGAAGTTTAGTTTTAATTTTTCCGTTTTTAAATTCCCCGTGAATAATCCCAGATTGACCGCATAATTCTGATGAATTATTTGACATACATTTGTATTATAGTAGAGTATTTATTTTTTTATATTATATATTTACAATATCAACAGTAAGTTTAAGCAAGAAACTAAATTTTTAGAAATAAGTGAAACGGTTAATCCTTTCAAGTCTAATTTGTAGTCTTATTGTTGTATTTATAAACACTAAATATCCTTCAACTTATTTTATCAATAGTTTCTAATTTTCACTCACAAAGTAAAAAACATTTTTGAATCGTCAAAATAACATCTTATTCTTTACTACAGCTGCGCAGATCTTCGGTGTATGATCACTTAATTTGCGTTCCATTTTATTTGCAAGATGTGCCAAGGGTTATTTATAAAAGATGGATGCTCTTCTTGCACATTCTTGTCGAGTTCTTTCCATGGTAACTCAATCAGATTAAGATCTAGTTTTTGTTGTGAACATATCATTATTTTTACTACTTGCTGGCTTTGAACATTTTCAAAATAGCGTAACAGATTTTGATAATATGTTTAGGATCATTATCGGGCAAAGAAATACTGATGCGAAAGTAATCTCTCACCAGACGGCAGTATTTGATGTTCCAAAAATCTTTTAAAAATTTCTTTTAACATTATTCCTTCAATTTTATGTGGGTTCCCAACAATTTCTCTACAAGATTATCAGCAAGCAATGACAGAACCAGCCTCATGTTTTACTGTTCGTAGTAGAAATTCTTTTAAATCCCTTTTCCTAAAGATCATGAAATCATGATGTTTGGAACCAAAAACTTCGAATTTAGACTCATGAATCCAAAGAACGTTTTTCCTTTGTTGGATTGAGCAATATTCATAGGTTTTAGACAAATTTAGGCATTTTATCTTATTAACTGACCTTAATAATGGTTTTTGAGCGACTACACGTCCTTACAAGCACAATTTCTTCAATCGATCCTTGATGGTGGAAGTGTTAAACTCAACATCAATCAACTAATTTTAATAAAACGTTATTTCTGAAGTGCAATTTCAAATCTTAAAATTTTTCAAATGTTGAAAAGTGTTCATCAATTCATTAGACAAATTGGCATTCTTAGGTTCTGGAATACATTCTGATAATAATTCAGATAAAGACATTTTTTGCAACTTTTGTTTAATAACAGCAATAAACATATTTGTTGATCAAGTTTTGCCTAAGTAAGTTTCTGTGGAACGATTTTTAATTCTTCTGGCCAAACCAATAATGTCAAAATAATTGTAAATATAATTATATGTTGATGTGCTGGCCTCCGGATCGAGCTGCAAAGGCCAGCACATCTTCAAAGTGCAGGAAATTGTCGTTCGGCGGAACAGATCAGCCGGTCTCGTGCCGACCGGGATTCAATTAGATCCGACCGACACCGGTCGGTGTAGTGCTGAGTAAGGGTCACTCTCCCGGTTCGATGCAGGTTACAGTACCGTATCACCGTCTCCGTGACCGCTAACACCGATCAATAAGGTGGATTTAAAAAGTTTCCCAAAGTCCTCCCATGTATCGTGAAAATAAAAACATGTTTGCTTACCTGAATTTCTGATGATTACAAAATAAATCGATTCGGATTCAAAATGAGAACAAATCAGTGGACAATTTCTTCGAAATTCGTGTGGAAAATCATCTGATTTTGTGAAAATCCTCGCCTGGTCACCGATTGTCTTAAACGGTTTCTGTGAAGTGTTCGGATTAAGGTAGCTGAGTTGAGAGTTCTTTTTTTGGTATACCGATCATTACGGTTCATTAGAGCAGCCGATGTTTAAGAACTTTGACCAAATACTATTTTTAACTTTTCGATTAAGACTTATGAGATTTAAAACGTTGTTTGAGATTCGTTTAAAGATCTGGAAATACTCGCGAAGTGTTTAACCGTTAAGGGAGTAATTTCCTAAAAGACTTGGATGGTTGAGTTCAACAATCTCCATTTGATGACATTAAATGAACCGATTAATCTGACGAATAGTGGAATTAACGATTCATTTTAAGAAGTACATGATTAAAAAAATTACTAAATGTTCTTTCGATGCAGAAAATCTAGATGAAAATATTAGGAAATAATATAGCAAAGGATAAATAAATGATATTTAGATTTGTAAATTTCTTTAATAAATTTGGCGATTATTTATTTTGTTTTATTTTGGGCCCCTAAAACGTATGTCTTAATTGAACATTTTATACTACATAATTGTATTTATTAACAGCTTAAATATGATCATTTTTACAGAGAATTTCATTTTTATTAAGTCAATTTAACATGTTGAGCGTCAAGCACCAATCGGTCGTCATTTCGTCATTCAAACCGAGAGACCATTGGTGGACATCTTGATACGAGCTCAATCATGATCCGCTTTAGTATGAATTTGACCTATTCAAGAGAAAAGTCATAAAAAGAACGTTTCAACATAAACCCAAAATAAAAACAGTTTGTCCCTGTGCTAGTCGCAAAAATTAACAAATTAAAATATAACTGCTTAAAGAAATAACAATTGTTTAAAACAACTGAAAATTGTGTAACTTTTAAAAATTGCTGAACTGTAAATAACAAAGAATAAATATATCGGTATGGTCGCTTGTTTTTGAATTAATGCCATCAGAAATGTTGTTTTTACTTCATTCAAGAGTCGCAGTTAGTCCAAACGATGTTGTATTGACGAGCGGTCAGATTCATTTCCTGGCATTGGCTCGTCGGTCCGTTTTCGCGATGCTTCACGATAGAGCACGAGGACCCACAGTAGTCCCCTCGATACAATACGTCCCGCATGCAATAACTGATTCCTAAAACAGACATCAAATTCTGGGTAGCTCATCAAACCTTGATGAGGAGCATCACTATTTGGGACCGGATTCAACCGATATGGACCAGTAATCTGACGAATGAGAGACCGCTGAACTATGATGGTTCGAGGATGCCACTCAGCTCGCCGTTGACGAACCCATACGCGATTATGTGGTCAGGGGATCAATCGAAGTCAGGATCGCAATCCTCCACGGTCCCATAACTGTGACTAGCGAAAAAACAACGGTACACAAAAAAATAATTAATTAAAACATTAAACTGCTTTCATAATTTTTTATTGTTATATTACTCAAATTGATTTTTAATTTTTGAAAAACATCTCAAAAACTTGCCGATAAATCTTCTTAAGTATTAAATTTTCTAAAATACTTAATAGCGTCATTGGGACTCCATCTTTTGTGAGGTTTTATAAGAAAAGTTTTCTTGAATAAACGATACACATTTACAATTAAAATCACTTTTAGCCTAACGTTATTCAAATTTTCCGGTGATAATGATGACATTACTTTCCATATCAATTTCCCTTGTGATGGATAACTCAAATTATTTATCTTATGTCTTATCTCTTCCGAAAAACTAGCTTCTGACTTCCGCATGTAAAATGGGAATATTTCTGACACCAAAGTAAATATTACTACGGCTACACTCCACATGTCGGTAGGAAAGCTCTGGATCCCGTCTGTCCATATTTCAGGAGCTGAATAAAAAGAAGGTTCTACTGTTTCACGGAGAAAAGGGTTATCTTCTGAAACATATTCAGCTGAACTAAAATCCGTAATTTTAATATTTGTACAATCTTGGTTTTCTGAGGTACATAAAATGTTGGTCAATTTAATATCTCTATGGACAATATTCATCTCTTTCAAATAATTCAGACCCGTCATCAATTCTATAATAATTCGTTTTAAATTGTTAAAATTAAAATGATTTTCAGCTTTCCTAAAGTGACTGAGATCTAGAGGGAAGTACTCCGTTTTTAAAACATAAAAATCAGACAAAATTTTAGGGACAATTCCTTGTATGAAATGTTTCTTATCGCCGGTAGTGGCAGTTAGGTCGAGTTTTTTTAACCAATTCTCCTCTTTATTTTTCTTTTCTTGTTCGTCATCTAACGACTTCAGCATTGTAAAGTTTCTTCCCGTGAAAAGTACTCTGGCATCAGGATAAACATCATCAAACCCGAAATTAATCATATTTTGATTATGGCAATTCTTGTTAAAATGATTCTTTAAATTTTTCAAGAATTAAGTAATTATCAATTTAAATGAGGAAGAATAAAACTGCCAAATGATTTATTTGCTTTAATGTTTTCTTTAAAAAAGTTAAGTGGTGAGTTCAGTAAGTATCCGATCTAAGGTAAAAAATGTAAAAGCAAATTTTAATATTTTTGTGTTATTGAATAAACTAATATAGGTTTTAATTTCAGTAATTATTTTATTTTATCAAACGTATTGAAATTATTTTGCGGAATTTTGAATTTTCGTGACTGTGACGATTTCTGACGTCGAATATCGCAGCGTTATCAAGTTTTTTGTGTAGCAAAAAAACGTTTTGTGAAATTTACGATCTATTGTAGTCAAATTACCTACATAACTCCCCATCTCTGATGACTGTTAAATATTGTGTCAGAAAGTTTAAAGATGGTCAAACCTCCGTTTTAAATCAAGACACTTAAGGTCGGACACAAGATATTTTCGACAAAGTTTATGAAAAAATGGAGAAGATAGTCCAAGAACAGCATCGAATAACCATGAAAATGCTGTCAAAGAAACTCAACATCAGTGTTAATACAGCCCACAAAAATGAAATCCATGGGTATCAGAAAATTGTGATCCATATTCGTACCCCGCTTCTTGACTTGTGAAATGATGCAAAACGCTTCAAATTTCAGTCAGAACAATTTGAACCTGTATGAACACCTGGTGATTCTTTCCTAGTAAATTAAATTACGGAAGATGAAACCCTACTCAGATTATATTTGCCGGAAACAAAGCGAGAATCAGCAGAGTGGAAGCTTCTTGGAGAGAAGCCATCTTTGAAGATGCGAACGGGAACAAACATGGACAAACGATAATGCTTTCAATTTCCAGGGATCATAAATGTGTTATTTTCACAGATTAAGGAGATAAAGGCATCACTATCAACGCTGCCTATTACAGCCAACTCGTCGTAACTGCCAGAAAAAATAGACGGAAGCAGATGAACATGCCACTTTGGTTTTTCTACAACAATGAGCCTGTGCACACAGAGGGAATTTTTCCGGCCACAATTAAATGTGCTAAAAATGTGCTTGTGGAATATCCACCGTTCATCCAAGACTTAGCACCGAGCAATTTTTTCCTTTCCAGATAAAGAACATTTGAGAGAAATCCAGTTTGAATCCAAAGACGATTTCTTCACCGCATGTCCCACAGAATTTTTTAAAAAGGCTTTTTCTGAGTTGATTATTCGTTGGTGGAAGTGTGTGAAGCGAAATAGGCATAATGTTTAAAAATGTCTACACAAGTTAAGCTTGTTGCGTTATGAAAATAGCCTTTTAGAATTCGTTTTCTTTGTCAGGCCGAGTACTTATTGAATGCACCACGTAAGACTAATTTTAGTTAGGCAAGTTTTCTTTTTTACATTATTTACCGTTTAATTAATACGTTGTCGAGTTTTATTATTTTTAATTATCGATTATTTAGTTAATTTAATTTAATTACAAATTGATTTTGTTTATAAAAGGTTTAAAAAAGGTCAAGAAAGATTATTCAGGAATGTGTTTTTATAGCTGTGTAAGCTTTATGAATGTTGGTGCACAACTAAGTTATATTTTGCCAAGCAAATCAAACGAAAACTATACCTATTTCTTATGTGTTGATTCTAATTATTATATTTAATCGAATTTGGATTCAACTCTTAAATTATATCACAAGGTTCTTCCTAAAATAAATATATAATAAAAACGCAGTTCATATCAAGCTATTATTTCAGCTTTTTCAATCACTAGTTAATAGATCCAGACGATGTTCAAGTAGCTTTATTACGAATCGAATCATAAGCTACCAGTTACCTTGCCTAAAGTTTAGGTGTTAGTCGATACCCCATACAGTTTACTAATTACAAAGCAGATACAAGTTATAACCAATGTACTGAACATGGCTAACGAAATGAATTTTAAACTAAGTGTATAGTTTATTTACTTGAACTTTTCTATAAAACAGTAGCCCCAGTGAGACACTTTTTATTCTGGAACTGTTGACCCTTCGCATTTTTTCACTCTTCACTACTTCACTAGATTTTTAAAGATTTATCATCACGCGACGACTGAAGTCAAACAAACTCGATCCCATACTAACCTAGCTAAATCCCACTTCTGTGATATCTATAGTCCGTACCTTTATAGGTACAAATCTGTCCTCGTTGAGCTCTACTTTATCCATATACCGGGTTTTCATTTCTATTTTAGCCTTTTGCATTTCAATTTGGGTCATAGGGGCTAAATATTTTATTTTTGCATTTCAATTTGGACTTTTAATACTTAATATTTCAATCTTAGCCTTTGTCTTTAAAGCAATAAAAATAAATTTTTAAAATTTCATTATACATTAAATAAACTATTTTTAATTTGAATCTACTCAAATTCTCAGAGAATAACGAGCACGAAGCCGAAGAGAATAGACAAAGCGGAAGGAGGGGTACTTACGGAAAACATAGTTTGGAGATCAGGAATAGTGTAATTCGCCTTTACACAAATAATCAGTGTTCCACAAATTGCTTCAAACCTTTCAGTGCCTAAATCTACGATTATGAAAATTATTAAAAGATTTGTAGAAACAGGCTCAACTGGTGCTTTCGCTAAGGGTGGAGCGCACAATATTAAATGTATAGCAGAAATGAGAATGCTAATGAAAGAGCTTTTAAATGAGCAATGTACGGTTTAATGTATGGTTGTGCTTAAGTGCAATAAAAGCCAATTTAGACCTCAATAATTTTTCGATAAAGCAAACTTCTCCGATTCCAGAAACCAGAAATACGGAGGAAGCTATTCAAAAAAGGTATGATTATACCTTAGAATTCGATAGATTGACAGGAAAGCATCCAAGGCCAAACTTCATTTTTATCGACGAAGCAGGATTTTGCGTATCTATGCGGCGAAATAAAGGTTGGTCACAACGTGGAAGACCTGCAAATGTGGTAGTTCCGGCAATTAGATCACGAAACTTTAGTATGTGTGCTGCTTTATCGAGTCAAGGGTTGATTAAGTATGACGTCATAGACCGAGCATTCAGAGAGTTTTTTGAAGGTTTAATTGATTTACTGAAAACTGAACATGAGAATGAACAGTTTATTTTTATCGCTGACAATGCATCCATCCACAAAGTGAGGAACATTAGAGAATTAGTGGAAGCTGTGGGTTTTATTTTACTGTTTTTGCCGCCGTATAGCCCCTTTTTAAATCCAATTGAAAATAGCTTTTCAATGTGGAAAGGGCACGTTAAGTCGCTGGCATGTAATAATGAGGAAGATTCGTTAAGTTGTATTAAGAATGGATTTGAAATTGTAACCGGCAGAAATTTTGAGAACTTTTTTACTAAAATGTTGTTTTACATTAATGAATCCAGACTGAGAAGGGAAAATGTAGAATAATACATATATGTAAATGTAAAATATGTAATGTAATATGTAATATATATGTTTATTTTTTGTTTGTTTAATTTATTTTTATTTTTTTGCTTTAAAGAAATATTACATATTAAAAGTCCAAATTGAAATGCAAAAATAAAATATTTAGCCCCTATGACCCAAATTGAAATACAAAAGGCTAAAATAGAAATGAAAACCCCGTATTACCAAGATCCATCTTTATCATCCATCGAAATTTATAATATCATGAGCACTAAAGAATGGATTTGACGATTTAACTTTCTACAATGACGGCAACCGTTAACTAGTTACAGGAGGACAAGTTTTAGCTCAGCGGGCTTTAAGGGCGGATATCAATATTACGATCTGCACACTATGGACTATTGAGTCTTTGATACTTGCAAGCAGTTTGAAGCAATATATCCCCGGTTGAATAACTTAAAATGTTATTAAGTTCGAATAAAAGAACATCGAACATTGACGAAAGTAATTTATAAGACATTTACAAAGAACATTTTGAGTACCTCGAAAGATTACATTGGTTTCTACTGAGCATCTTGTATTTCTTTTTCAATTTTGAAATTTAAATATTAAGTAGAAATAGTTTTATCATAAAGTAAATTGATTGTCCATGAATCTAAAATTTGTCTAACATTTGTGGTGATATTAAGTTAAATTTTTTATACATTTTTTTGATAATCGATTTCCCACATTTGAAGAAGAATGGAAAAATGACCTTGGATATGTTTTATCTGTCCCTTTTTCAAAAGAATTCAATTTATTTAAAAATTCAATTTTAAAAGCCGTGTATATTATCATAAATTACTAAGGGAACATAAATACCCATGACTTTAAAATTCAGTGCACTCAACTTATGAATTATTGGGAGAGAGTTACATGCGAAGCTCTATATATAAGATCTTTGGATCCTGAAATTAACGTTCGAAATGGACTCCTAACAATTTTTGGAGAGTTATCTAATGATTTATTGATGACGTATTGATTACATAATCATTACCGACAGTAGATAGCCAATTTTTCTTTTTTAAAAATCAGCTGTTCTAAGGATAACGGTCAAATCGTCGAACTTAATAAACACCACAATAAATTTTGATTGGTTGACTAATTTTAATTTTAATAAGTTTTAAATTTATTTAAAATATAATTATAAATTATATTTACAACGATTATGGAAATATTTGTACAGAATCATTCTTTGATTGCAAAAACATTCACATCAATAAAAAAATATGTCAAGTTAATCTACCATCAAAAGTTATATGACTCCATTAATTTTTGATAAACTTTGATAAAATCATTAACTTTGTATTGAAAATAACGTTGTAAGTCTTTACTCAATGTTTCGGTAATGATCGGAATGATGGCGCTGTTCAGAGCCCAGACAATCCAAGACCTCCAGCGGGCAATAAAACCAGACCCATCTATTTCGATTTGTAACGGCTCATTTATGGATATATTTACTCTATCGATATAAACCTTCTCTTGAGTAAGATCTAAAGAACCTTTAACTTTAAATTCGATTGACTTAATCAAAATTGATATTGAATCTGGTCCATGAACTGCTGACCAAAATTTATACATAATATCACCATCTAAAGAAATATTACTTCCCTTCAAACATAAGGAAATCGTGAAATTATTTGGATTGAATGTCTCATTGTTATTATCAATAATGACCGGGCAGATTCTTTCAATATTGTCCAAGTTTGACGAACTGATATTGGTTAAATTGAGATTTTTACTGAAATAATCTGGAAACGTTTTATTCTTCAGATTGAGAAGGATTTTATTGAAGAAATATTCTACAATCATTTCATTAAGGTTACTGCATCTGTCCAGCTGGTTTTTGGAATAATTTAGTGGTATGATAGTCAAAATAGAACATACACTTAAAAAGGTCATAAAATTCATCGAATATTATAATGAAATGTGATTTTGATCAATTGTTTACGGTTTTATTTTCATTATTGTTTACGTTGTCATTCGGATGACTTATCGGTGTTGTTTACGTATCAAGGAGAGCGGGATACTAAGGGACATATAGATGATCAAAGTTAAAAAGTGGGACGAGATTCAATTATCGGTTAATAAAAGACGAATTATGTTCGTGATAATTCACAGATGACAAATCAGAATTTGACATTTTTAAAACTTTTATTATTTAATACAAGAAATAACGGCAAATTATGTTTAAAAACCAAAACACGCCATTTGTAAA
>MQRK01151167.1:0-12445 GCA_001938485.1 Girardia tigrina | reverse complement strand
TATTTCTATCCAAATCTAAGCTTTTTGCCACTATATTATATGCATGATCTGATACAAGTATTTGCAATATCTGTTGACCATTACTTGAAGATAATAAGACTCCTCCATGGAGGAAAATTAGTTACTCTCCGAGAAATATAAACAGTGTGAAAAATTCTGATAGATCGACTCAGTTGTAATGTTTCATTATTAATTACTCTTCATGATCACATCATCATTAATAGAAGCAGCCTCTGTTCGATCATTTTCAGGATTATGTGTTTGTGGACGCAGAAACAACTTTTCATGTGTGAAATGATAATCAAATTAGGACTCTGATTTAGTAACTGTTAGAACCATTGAATACGTAAATCTTTATAACTCTGACATAATCCATGGAAACTTTGACGCTTAAACGGTGTGAGAATTAAAAATTGTTTAAGACATTTGGAGTGGAAGAATGAGAAACATCTAGTGAAGAGGTACGTTTTCTAGCAGACTAGAAAGGATGAGATGAAAAATTTTCTGATAAAATGAGCAGTACGAACCTTGTGAGCACTACATTAACCTTTTTTTAAACTTTGATTGTGTCAGTCTCTCGGTACCTCTTAAGGGTTCTGTAAATTAACATCATGTTTATTCCTCCACCATGTATGTATCCAGGTTAACAATTTGAATGGAGAGGACATTTTGAATGCAATGAAATAATTATTTTCCCTTTAAACGTGGATTCACTTAGCAAACTAGAAAAAAAATATAGAGAAAAAGTTTAATAGCAATTAAATGTTATCCTCAAATAATTACAAAAATACGCAGCATCGACAAACTGCACAAACACTGACGAATCACTGAAACACTAAAATGATACGTAATTGGTACAGATGATTTTGTGGAATGAAGACAATATTAAACGCATACTTATCTTTTGTGTACCATAGCGACCTATATGGGGGGAGTCGAAATTCAGTCGGTGACGATGGCGGAAGATCTGTTGATACATTGTCATAACAATATACTTTAAAACAGATGCGTTTCATTCCTATTAAAATGCTCGCATCTGGCCTAAAGCTTTTTCAGAACTTTTTACTTAGTCTTTAATTTTTGTTTTCATTAAACATTAATAAAAAGTTTATAAAAATTATTAAAAAATTTTGTTTAAAATGTATACATTATATTTTATTCCAATGCGTAAAAACAGACTGAAAGTAATAATACATTCTAGATATACATAAATAGCAATAAAATATGAGATTAAGACGATTGGTCGCTTGTTCGAGTATTGACAAATGTATTATATAAAATGCATATGATATAACAACCAAAAATAAACTATTGTTTCTAAACAATTGTTAGATAAACGTTTCAACAATCTCTATATTTATTTTTGTATTTTTATTTATTTTTGTATCCAACGATAATTCCCATTCTTTTTCTTTATTCATTAATGATTGTAGTTGTCATTTGGTTAAATTGCGAATCTATTGGTAATTTCGTCACATAAGGCTCTTGATCTAACAGTGATCTGTACTTCTGTGGGGGAGATCTTTATTGGCAATATTTAAATGATTTTTATTCCCAAGCGCCTACTTATACATCGTCAATTCAAGTCAATCTTCATTCAAATGCATTTCTCATCGTCTCTTTGTTGGCCCTATACTTCCGATTGATAAAGTAACACCTAACCGATCTTTAGGAAATAGATAAATATACGTGGTGCCTCCAGCAAGTATTGAGACTCTTATAGAATGAAGCAAATGAAATAAGTCAATCTAACAATATATATTCGCGAATGTGATATTTGTTTTAACAATATACATTTTGTTTTAGTAACTTGAGCGTTTATTTTAAAATGTCGCCTGAAAGCACTCATAATCACTAGAGTGATTCGTTTTCTATTTAAGAAAGACAAGAGTATGGAAGAGGTAAATGCAAAGTTGATATCTGTTTATGGGGATGAGTGTCCTTCTAGAGTAGTGATTCTCAACTTTTATAGTACCACGACCCTTTTAATACAATTCCCAATGTTGTGGCGACCCCCAACTGTAAAATTATTTTTGTCAATATGCCTAAGTAACTATACTACTGTTACTCAATACTGTTATCAATCGTAATGTAAATATCTGATATACAGCAAAACAATTACAATAACATGTTATACAGTTGACACATTAGAATACAAACAAAAAACACATTTTTTCAATGGTCTTGAACGACCCTTGGCAAATCGTCATTCGACCCTCGACAGGGTCGCGACCCACAGGTTAAGAACTACTGTTTTAGAGCAATAATTTATCGATGGTATAATTATTTTCAGAGTAGTAGAATATACGCTATTAATGATTAAAAATTTGGAAGGCGTTGTGAAATTGATCTGAGAAATATTACAACCAGATCATTTACAACGCGTCTTAATGTTAATGAAGGAACTATTAACACATTGTTTAGTGTAATGGATATCAGAATATTATGCTTCTGTTTCGTACGACGATTTTTAACTTGTGAAATGCAATATTGTGTTGGAGAGCTTTTCTTGGATAATGTAATCACCATGGATGAGAAACCATTAACACTGTATGCCCCAGAGTCAAAACGGGAACATTAGAGGAAAATTTTCTTGGAGAAGTTAGTTTTAAGAAGATGAGATCGTTATCAAGTCACCAAAAGGTTTTTAAATTAACTTTCTTTTTGGATATTAATGGCCTTATACTGACTGATTAGACGGAAAATACTCCAAACTCGTACAACCAAAAAAAATTATAATTTTATGATAAAAATTTATAATTACAATTTTAAAAAAATTAATTTTATAATTGTAAAGTAAATTTTAAAAATAAAATTGAGAGAAAAATTTAACAAACGGAATTTTGGCGAAATGATTAAATTAACGAGAAATTTGTTTATATATATGTATTATTTTTATTAATAAAGTTTTACGAAAAATATGATTTCTGAAATTTCAGGATAATGAAAGTGGCGTAAACGCTGATTACAATTATCAAAACCTTTATTGGTCATACAATTTGAGTTATCCTAGTGACCATATTTAAATATTATCCGAAGTATGAACTTGACAATGAATTTAAATCTTACGGGATTATTAAATATTTCATAAATGTAAAAAATGTCAATTTTGTTCGAATGACCAGTTGCCGCAATGAAATACCAATTTTCCAACGGAATCCAAGAATCCCAATTCTAAATTAACAAACTCAAATCAACTCACCACATTCATACACAATTTAAAATATTCCTCACAGAGAGGATAGAATTTTCAGAAGTGTATCGTAAAAGTCTTACAAAAATTTCTAATTTTATGTAACCGTATTGATTATTTTTGGGTGAACAAGCTGAAGTTCGAAAATTCCGAAGAAATGAATCAAGAAGGTGCTAAAATAATTTTGTTTTTAGATTTACAAATTTTAAAACCAATTTTCGCGTTTTTGGATCGACTTATACGTCGATATATATCTGACAATAATTTTTTTATTTCGAAATAATTTTGATTATTCTTACGAAGTCTTGTTTGTTCATTACCCGGGTAATTTAACAGAAAATGGTGGTCATAAATCAACAATTGTTAGAACAAAAATAAGTGCCATTTTCCCATCGGAAGCCCGTGATAAAATCTCACAAACTTCTCAAATATGAGAATAAATTCAGCCAATATTTAAATCCTGTTTTTATTTATTTAAAAAATAAGGTAAATAGAATTATTAAATTTACTTTTCTTTCTTTAAATTCTATTTGGAATAGGTAAATATGAAATTAGATTTTTCTAATAGAAAAGAAATTATATGTTTTTAATATTATTTATAGGATTATTCAATTTGTTTAGCTAAAATACAAATATATATGGAAATAAATTAAAGATTAAAACCTGCTTAGCTTAATCCGAAAAGAACGTCTAATTCTGCGAGGTTTGATAAATCTGATGACCAAATCCCATGATGATCTTCATCAATATTAATACAGAGCGGAGACACTCGTTCTTCGTTATTTGAGGCAGTAACAGATCGGAATGAGCAATTGAATTTCGAGAGGCTAAGTTGACTCGCCGATAGGCTCTGATTCCACCATTCCGGTGGTTTGAGTCCGATACCGGTGATACTCAGATCATTGATATTAAAATCATTACTATTAAAATTGGTTTGTGTGTCCACTAGTGATGATATGTGTTCCGGATGTGCATTTAGGGATAAGAAATTATTATTAAAAGCTTGACCAGAAAGGAATTCTTCTTCTGTTACTTGTTCAGGACATGGAGAATCTGTATTGGTGACAACATTGTTTATATGAGTAGTCAATAAATTCTGAGTGAACATGCTATTAGGATGACGAAACTGAGAAGAATCCGCATTTGCCAAAACTGTCATACTCATACTGGCCAAAGAATCATTCCCGCTGGTAGTGGCAAGACTTATTTGACTGATGTTGCCTAATGACTGTCGTGGGTTATCGTGAAATTGTAAGAAGATAGATTCAGTTGACGTGCAACTTTTCAAATCATTTGGTGGTTCCAAATACAAAGTGTTATCAATGTTCGGCAATGGCTGATTAAAGAAGTATTTCTTCTTCGGAATTCGAAATGCCGAATTTCGATTTTCATCTTGTGCCATTGCTGTATTGATGTTTCGCTTTCTATTAATGATTTTACCAAATTTATAGTTAAACTGATTTTCGGAAAGCATTGATTCCCCACTTTTTTCTTGTTTATCATCAAAATTATTTGTATTAATTTTATATAATCGATTTCTTTCAAGAAAATTTAGGAAGTCATTACTGAATCTCCAGAATCCACCTTTTTCTAGTTCATCTTTCCTCCGAGGAACCTTTTGGAAACATTTGCTGAGCGTCAAATGATTTTTGATACCATTCTAGAATATTGAAAATAATTATAAGGAAACGTATTTAAGAGTTCAAATTTATTATAAGAGATGAATTAACTAATTAACTAATAGAATTTATTAGGAATAGTTCGAAGAAAGTAATTCACTTTAGATGTACAGTAGATATTGTCAATATGCATATCGCTTGGTGCACAAAAAAAACTTGCTTATAGACGAACTCTAATATAGCTAATCTTTACAGTAAGTATTGCCTATATTCAATTCGTCTATATGCTTCAGGAAAAGTTGCATATATGTAATAATGGTATTTAGACGATATTAAGAACATTTAGAACAGTCTCGTTTGAACTTTTATTACAATCACATTTAGTCTCAGAAAGTCTTTCATCGTTTGTCATCATTCTAATTGGTTCTCTTATTTCTCTTTTTAATCATGATTGTTGGGAGCGTTCATAAAATATAAAATTTTTGAATCTTATCAAATTATTAAATAAACTATTACATTCCGTAAAATATTGTTATAAATATGTTAAAATAAGATTTTCAGAAATTTAATGTAAAAAATGAATTTAAGTATGAAATAAAATAAATTTTACGATAGGGTTATTAAAAGATTTATGTAAAGATTTATTATAAAGTAAAAAAAATAAATTTCAAATTTGATGAAAATATTTACTTGAAATAAAATAAAAAGTAATTTAAGTGTGATATTTTATTTGCGAAATAAAAGAAAACTAAACCATTTTGGTAACTTTTAAATCAAAGTAAATAAAAAATGTGGTTATAATTTTTTTTGCATAAATTAAAATGGGAATTAAAAAATAATTGTAAAACCATTAATTCGACTTAAATAAAAAATGCGATTTTATTTTTTTTTGGAAAATGTAATTGAGAAACAGGTAAATTTAAATGTACCATAAAATTGAAAAATTAATAAAAGACGCAACAAAATCTTTGTGGCAAAATTTTAATTCACTATAATTTTTTAATAAAGAAAATATAGAATTTTAATTTGTAAAAAAATATACTGACCATATTTTTATTTATATCTATTTTTATTTATATTGGTAGTGTAAAAAAGAAAGTACAAAAGTTCCACAAAAATATTTGTTTAAAAAATTCAAATTGTTATAGAAATAAATTTTTGTGTTCATAATAATGTCTTTTGATCAAGGACCCAATAATGATTATTCGAACAATTTTTCTAAGTCATTTTTAAAATATGTAACTTAAAAATTATTAATTAAAAATAATAATTTTTACCATTTCTCAATAAATCCCAAAATAATAACAATGTCATCAAAATATTAAAAATGCATTTAATTTACATTTTACCAAAAATATTAAACTTAATTTTAATTGTTAAATTAAAAATATGAACTTATAAAATTATTTTAATTATGTTCGAATAGTCAATCACTTTAAATTTAATAAAAAATACCAATTTCCATCTGGGTGGAAGAATCACCATTCTAAATTCAACATACTTAAATCAACATACAGCATCCATACATTTACACATTCAAAAAATTTAAAATATTCCTCACATACGAATTGCATATAGGCAATACCTACTGTACTTGTTTGAAAATTAAAACTTACTTTGTTCCTTGTGTAAATAAAATGATTTAGTGAAACGATAACTGATGGACGGTTATTACGTTAAGGGTCTCGTGGTGTCTTGGGGAACTAAAGAAGTGTAAATGATCTCTTTTTTTGGGAAAGAAAGATAAAAATACAACCAAAATACATTTTATACTTCCAAAATATATTTGGAGTTACTTAAGAAACTCTATTTAAAAACGGAATGATTGTTTATTATAGTTTGTAGTTAATGTTTAAAACTTATTATTCTATCCGCACCCGAAACTCGGAGACTTGGTGAAAAACCCTTACTTTTCAGACTGACACTTCGGTTAACCTTTTTACATTCCCGAAAATCGAGCTTAAAACATTCTAAACAAAAAATCGAACAATAAAACAAATTGATTAAATATTTAAAAATATAATTATTAGTGAATAATTAATAGAGAAAACGAAGAAATCGAATCTCGATAATTTCAGTGTTAATTAGATGGCATTAATTCACGGAATGATAACGACGGATCCGATGCCGAGAACGAATCGAAGATTATTCTATTTGGAATAAATTTTACAAATGCAGACAAATTCCAGATTCGCTCTCGGTGTTATGATGTGCTTGTTCGAGAACCAGTTTAATTGTGTTTACATGTGAGAGGGTACCATGGTTGAATTACTGAGAGAGCGTTTCTACGGAGACAGAATCCAGAATTCAATTACGATATCAAAATGATAATTATTTCTCAAACATTGATCTGAGCATTGACTTTGGTCTGATCTAATGAAACGGTAGAGGCTTTCATATTTTTTTATTTATTATCTTTGTTTTCTACACATTATTACTAGTTGCCTTGTGCAAGCATTTGCTCACGAAAGAAATAGAAAATAGTATAAAAGTACAAACTGGGGAATTCCATTTTTCGAAATGCTCGTGCAACATTGTCTCAAGTTAATTAATGATGAACAAGTTAGGAACCCTTGGAAAAACAGGGTTTATTGGCCTCACAGTGAGACTCTAACCCATTTAACCTGATCTTTGACTATTTTATATTCTGTATCACAGCTTGGTTTTCAATCTTAATAAAGTGGTTTAAACTTCGTGAAGGCTTTTTTGACACAAAAGAATTGACATTTAAATTGATATTTTTACTGATTTGTTTTATGTTCTATGAAACCATTTGCTTAAAAATATCTTTTTTTTCTTTTAACTGACAGATTTCATTTAAACGATTACTTCTAATCTTCAGGGATGGTTCAGTTTTGAAAGTTTTTTTGAAATATTTTGAAAAATCATTTTTGTCCATTTTTTAAAACTTTTTCCTACCTAACCTTAAACGTTATGAAACGAAAATTATTTGTTCGAATCCAACATTGAGGAAGCAAGGTGTTTTATAATTTTCAATCAGACATATGGACTTATTTGACCGTTTATATATTTATATTATTTTGCTATGTAAGAGATAAGAATTTATGGAAACCTATGTGAAATAATCCCTTATAACAACTAAAACCAATTTTCATAACTAATCTACATTAAATTGTGTTTGCAGAAACGGATTGTTTTTGTAACAGTCTTAAATTTATGGTTCATGTTCTTTTAAATTCTATTCTTTTGGTAAATTATAAATTGATAATGTAGGGATTGACGCACTCTTAAAATTTTTGAATATTTAAAATAAGCACATGTCTAAAATCAAAAGTTCTTGAAAAAAATTATAATTAAAAATATCTCTAATTTATTTTTTAAAAAGAAATTCTTAAAAATTCATTTGTTAAATTTTATTTAATAAAAATGTAATTTTCAAACAGGTAATTTTTGAAATATTAAAGCTATTTAGAAATGTTGTAAATTTAAAATTATTTGTAAATAATTAAGTTTTTAACACAGTTGATTGTTTTTGAAAATAGAACAACCATTAAAAATGTTATATATTAATTATTAAAATCTTTAATAATAGTTTTATATTTTAAAAAAATCAAACATTTATATATAATAATAATAAATATTTATAATTAAAACTAAAATTTATATATGGATATTTATAAAAAAAATCTGATACCTGGTTTTGTAAAAAAGAAGAAGATATTGTTTCTCCTAAATTTGTTTGGAAATATGCAATTGTAATAGAAATAAATATTTAGAGTTATGAATTATATTCTTGACCACGAACCCAACAGATAATATTAATTTTTCTTTTAAATCATTTTATATTATTTAATATGTACTAAGAACAACAAAGAGTAATCTTCAATAAAATTAAAAAACAAGAAGTAATGATGAAATAATTGCATACAAGTTCAAGGGGTTCAGACAAAGTTCTGAAACTGCCATTTTCAACATTTTTTAATGTAACTATTGGTCTCAAATTCAGTGCTCAATGGAAACTGAAGAATGTCACTGTAGAAACAGATGTTATAAAGTATAAATGTCATTTCAATAAAAACTAATATTGCATTATTTGTATGATTGAGTCCTGGTTCTGAAAATTAAAATAAATGTTTGATATTTGTGATAACTTTCTTTTTTGATTTTCAAATTCATTTAAAAAACCATTTAGCTTTTCAGAATTATTGTAGTGTCCTTTGAGAAGCTCTCGAATGTACTTTAACATTTGTTTTTTGCTCATGGGCTTTAGGAAAAACATATGCACATATATGAGCGGCGGGGACTCAAAGAACTAAGTGACAAGATATGTAATAGGTGTATAAAGAGTGTCCCTAAAGTCACGTAATATTTTGATTGAGAGCGCTTTGAAAAAGTTTAATTCAAAACAAAAGGAATATATTAATAAATATTAATTAATATATTTATATGTTAATTAATATATTAATATAATAAGGTATATAAATCTGCAAAAAATAGAAAAAAATAAATAATAACCCCTACGCACTCTATCATTCTAATATTTTTGTCAGAAATTCAGCTGAAATTATGTAAAATAATACAATTAATGATGATAAATAATTCTACAAAATGTTTATTGAATAAATTAGTATTCATTGTTCTAGAAACAAATTCAATGAATAATATTAATAATATTATGCATCGTTTGAGGAAGACTCGCCGAGAGTTGTAGTCATCAAAAGTATAATAACCGTTAAAGACAATCGTCAATTTTGGTTTTCATGTTAATCTATCATAAATTCAAGATTTAAGCGTAGATTATTACTTTTCTACGTTCTTGGAACATAATTTTCATTTTTCTGTGTTAATTAGGTAATAATATTTGATGGGGTCATTTAAATAGGACTAAAGGTTGTTATAAGACTAAATAATGGAGACCCGTAATATCATAGGACTTAAGAGAATGTATCCTATTTAACTAAAGAATTATGTATTAGACTGTATAAGAATTATTAAGAACACTGTGAGGAATATTTTAAATTTAGTATGTTGAGTTTAGTATTTGTAAATGTGTTTTTCCCACCTAGATTTACAAATTGGTATTGTGGATATTCGCTATGAATAGTTATTCGAGCATAGTTTCCATTTATAAATGACAACATAAGATATAAAAAAAACTTAAAATATTAAATCGTTTAAATTTTGAATATTAAAAATTTTAATACAGTAAATAATTTTAAACTTATTTTTAAATTGATTAAATAAGTGTTTTTCATTAAATAAAATCATTTTTAAAAAATTAAATTAGTTTTAAGATAAAATTATTAACGAAATTATAAAAGTAAGATTTTTAAAAATAAAATCTGAAAATAATTTAAAATGAAAATGTATTCGAATAATTGTTTATAAACAAAAATTCATCAATTTAGCGAGATGTCAAATTATGAAAGCTTGGCTGAGAATTGTCCCAGACGATTCAAATTGTGATGAAAATAAATGTGTGAAAACCCATATTGATGTTCTTTATAAACATTAATATGGTTTTGAATACTTTTATTGACATCACACCTCTAATTTACTCCAGCACCATTCTCCTCAAAACTTTCTTAGTTGAACATTGTTCTTGATCGATTAATTTAAATTATATTTATAAACCTCTAATTATTTGAACCAATTTAAGTTATATTTAAGTTTAATTCCTTACTAAAATATTTTTTAATTATTTTCATAAATATTTTAATTAATTTTAAATACCTTATTTATGATTAAATAAATATTTACGTTACAATCCACTATTAAAATATTATTATATATTTAATGATTAAAATATTAATTTAATTTTAAAATTGCTATTTACATTTCAAAATTCTCCGAATAATCCGACTGTTAAAAACATTCCAAATACTAATCTTCCGTCTGGGTAGGAGGACCACAATCCTAAAAACACCATACCAAACACAACATACAATAAACGTCACTCGACAATATTCCTTGCAAGAACAATTCCATCATTAGAGATTTTTTTGAACAAATTCCCGTTTAATGTTGAGGGACACTCGACTGTGAAGAAACTCATAAGTGAGATTAATTTCTTGCAAACGTGTAAAAATCAATGTACCAAAAACATAAATTGGAACAGTGTAATCTAAGTTGTCTGACAAATTTGTGACAACCTAATAATTATTATTTCATGTGATCCAAAATTTTACTTTTATTATCTTCTATTTGAAATAGTTTTCTTTAATAATTTTATATTTTAAATAATTTGAAGGACTCCTTTTTAATTTTTATATGATAAATTAATTTCTTGATATTTTATAATACTTTGAGAATATTTAAAAACGGTGACAAATATGTTAGAAATAAATAAATATAATAGAATGAAGAGTAATAAATCAATTCTATACACAGAGAGGCTTGAAACAAGATTATCTTGAAATGCATTTTAATTAAAAAGTATAGAATTTGGTAAATTTTAATTTTAAATTACAGATAAACCTTCGTCTGTCGTGGTCGTAAATTGTTGAAATGTTTCATATTACAACGAAGACCAGTTCCAAATCTAATATATAACATTTCGCTACTTAATAAAAAGTAACAATATAAAATGCGAGAATGTTTTTTACGCAGATTGTTTTGTATGGTATTTGGTCTTTATAATACGTTGCGGGGGGCTTGAATATTGCACCAGTAACCCATGAAGTGAGATTAATTGAATATTTTCATACTGTTCAATATTTGTATTTTCCGCTCAATGAGAAATATATTTACGAATTACACATTTATATTTAAAAATAATTATTAGGGAAATATGTATCAAGTATTGTTGATTATTGCGACCACGGACAAGAGTGAATAATGGAAAATACTTACAAAAACCACAAATGTGGAAATAGATTATCAAATTCATTCCTGTCAATTATCGCATTATTAAACAATTATCAGGTAAAAATGGTTTGTGGAACAATCATTAGACGAGCATACTTATCTAAAGGTATAAATGCGATTGTTTCAATGCAATTTGCCAAGAGCTAGTCAATATGTATATTTGATAATGTGTTTTTACTATGTATTTGCATAAATAATTGATAAAAAAGGAATGCATATTCAATTCTTTCTTTTTCATTTTCCGTTTCATCGACATTCAAAAAATATTTTCAAATTTAGGAATGTGAAAAAAAAGAATAAGAAAGAAAACTAACTGAATTTTTAATAACTTGAAATTTTAAAATATGTTATTCATGTTATGTTTATTATTATTACTATTTCTATTAGTACTATTATTATTTTATTATTATTATTATTAATATTATTATTATTATTATTATTATTATTATTATTATTAGAAATACCGGATTCAATCTTCAACCAGTTATATATGAAAGGAGATATTCCTTGACTCAGGTCTGGGACTACTAAATTCGCTATTCCTAACTCGTTTAGGTAAAAAAAATATTCCACTATGATAGATGATGGATTAAATTAATCAAACTCAATATGTGCCTTAGACGTTTGATCAATTTAATCAGTGTTGTGTTGACACAAATAACTAATGAGGATGAAAAAATAAAACAATAAATTCCAAAAATGGTCTAATAAAACCAAATAACGTTTAATCAAGATTAACCTCTACAATCGCACTAGTCCAGTATATTTACAAGTAATATTCAGAGTGTTCAATAAAAGGAGTCAA
>MQRK01151148.1:0-17118 GCA_001938485.1 Girardia tigrina | reverse complement strand
AAGGTATGTTGACACAATTAGCTGCTACCACAGCCACAAATGGAACAAGACGTCCAACAAAAGGAGGTAGATTCGCTACTTGTTTGTTGATAAGCAAAACTGTGGATACATCACCTGATGTCGCTAACACATAAGACATTTCTAGCCTCGAATTTGATATTTGACTGTCGCCGCTTCTGTTTGTGTAATTGACTACAGCATTAAACGTTTGATTAATCCATTGCCAAAATAGAACACCCGGCCAAGTCTTATAAAATTGAAGCATTCCTCCAGTAATAAACATATTACCGGGAACCTGGAACGACATTCGTCCAAAGAGAATCATCTTTTCTCCCGTTTCTGGATGGAATGCCGAATCATAGATCTGTTTGGCTTTCCACAATTGATCCTCTGTCAGATCACTGTTCACTTTGCCTTGTCGATAATTAACGACGATTTCTTTTGCTTTCTCGAGCTCTTGTGACGATTTAAAAATATTCAAAAGATTTGCGGTTATGAAGAAATGGTCTGCCCGACCCAAATACGCGTTTTGAACGTATCTCGGTTTCTCAATATTCACTTTCAACGGATTTATTCACAAATTTGTTTTTTTTTAAATCAAAATTTTCAAATATCACTGCTACAACAGTTTACTAAAGCAAAATAAAAAATGTCGGATCAAAAAATATTTTAAACAAATTTTCCCGCTCAAATTTCTATTTATTTTAAAAATTAAATGATTTAAACAAACTTCGAATATAACCGAATATTTTTTCGGTAAACAAAAAATATCAAAATAATCATTTTTTTATCATAATAAAAATAATGCCATTCCCAGATTGGCCAATCTATTTTTAGATCGGCCAATCGTGGGTCATCTATTTATAGATGACAAATTTTCGTTTGGCGACATTTTTGGATTCCCCATGTTACTGGATTATGATGATCTTCCAAAAGAATTTTCACCACGATTGACAATTACATTATTCTGTGATTGAAGATTTAATGTCTTAAGTTTTGCATCTGGCTTGAGGTCCGCTTTGAGTTTCTGTTTTCTGCCATTGGGAAATAAAAGAGTTTCGTAAATCTTTTGAAACTTTTTTTATTTATTGATAATTCAGAAAAGTCTGAGTGACTGAATTTGTTGATATAAGAATGAAATTCATTTTTTTTTAAATACTTTTCATTACGAGAATGATTTTCTATTTCCTCGGGTTTGATGGACGTATGGTTTGTTGATCTGATAACAATTTTGGGGGATGATAAATATTTCATGTCTTCCAAATTTTTTTTGAGTTTAAATTGAAGAAGATTTCGTTGTCGATTTTCGGAGAATTGGCGCATGATTCTGACTCGACCGCAGTTCCGACGACAGTTTCTTCACTTCAGTCATCATCAAATCATCGTCCAGCCAATCAAATTGAGAGTTCCTCAACTCGTTGTGTCTCGATTTCGATGATTGAACGGAATGTCGATTACTCATTACTTTTGGGAATAAAATAGATCGATTGTATTGCTAGTAGCCAATAGTGTTTATGCGAAGATAATCGAATTCGAATCATCAAATACGAACGAATTTGATTGAGATTTGATGAAAATATTCCAATTGAAAATTCATTTGAATTTTACACATTTACAAATTCCATATTTTAATGTATTAAAAGAAATGTTTTAATTTTTTCATGTTTTATTTTTAACACAAAACAGACGGTTCCTCAAATTAAAATTTATAATTAACGGATTATAAAAGTTAATTATAATAAAAATTTTGTTTGTTTATTTGGAAATAAATTTTTTATTTGAGACATTGTTTATTGGATTTTATTTGGGACATTGTTTACTGGTTTTTACTTGAATATGGATTTGCATATTACGGATGATGGAGTGCCCATTAATTCTAAAATATTACATGTATCTACTTCATTGAAAAAATACAAATATTACATGATTTTACAAGAAAATCAAGTATTTTTTCTAAGGTTTTCAGTATTTATGTTAATTTATATATATATGCATTCATACAAAACCTATAATTAGGTGTAGTGCATGTATATTGTAGTCTTTTTGGGCTTAGTGTATACATGTAACACATAGATTGCATTTACTTTGATGAGTTAAGTTAATGATATGGTATATAATCATAATATAATAGTATAAATAGATAATATATAACGTCTAAAACACCACAGAAACAGTAGAACTGTGTTGAATGTATTGTGATCATATAGTGCTTGTATATAATATATAGCGATAATATTATATGTAATGTTATATATATAATGCAAACATTAGCCATTTTTGAGTATTAAATTTATTCACAATATATACGCGTTTCACCATTTCGGCATCTTCAGTGCAATGAAATAAAGTGATTATTTACTATTTATATAGTTGAAAAACTATTACAGCATTAAAATTATTGAACTTTTGTTCTAAATTATTATATAAAAATGTACCATTTATTTTTAATGAGGAATGGTTTATGCAAACTGATGGAATCGCTATGGGTTCACCTTTAGCGCCTTTGATGGCCTCTATCCTTTTGCATAATTTAGAACAAAAGTTCAATATTTTTAATGGCGAATTACCTTTATTTTATATGAGAAATGTTGAAGACAATTTTCTTATATTTAAAGGTGAAGATTAAGTCTCACGCTTTTTAGAGTTTGTAAATAGTCTTCAAACTAATATCAAGTTTACCTTTGAAATGGAAAATACTCATAAACTATCATTTTTAGATGTATTAATTGAAAGAATTAAAGATAAATATCAGACTCGAATATATCGAAAACCAACTGATACCGGTTTGTACAGTTGTCCAAATAATTTTTCTGACCCAAAATACAATAGGAATATGATTAAAGGTTTGATACATAGAGTGTGGGGTTTAAGATCAACCTTTGAGATATTTGATAATGAAGTTGATGAAATTCATAAAAAGGCTTTCAAAAAATGGATTTAATAAAAAGTATTTAAATAAAATCATAAAAAATACTGTTGAATTCATTTATTTAAAATCAAATAATACATCAAATATACCTTCGGGAAATGACATTGATAATCAAATGACTATCAATCTAAAATTACCGTACTCAGAGAGAGCAAAAGAGTTCAAACGATTTTTAGAACATCGAACATATGTTGGTTTAAAATTGAGAGTTATCTTTGTAACTAATAAATGCCGGAACTATTTTTTCAACAAATCAAAAACTCCTTTGTGTATTAAGGCAAATCCAGTTTATCAATTCAAATGTCACAAGTAAGAAGCCTTGTACATTGGAGAGACAAGTCGTCATCTCCGCACTAGAATTTCTGAACATACTCAATCGAGTAGAAATAGTTCGATATTGAGCCATATTAAAAGATGTAAAGGTAATCTTATGGACTACAATAAAGATTTTAAAGTGATTTTAAATAATTTTGACACAAATTATGAAAGGATTGTTGCCGAAGCATTGTTAATAAAGCATCATAAATATCATTAAAATACTTTTTTTTAAAAAAAGCATGTTTTTGAGACGTATGATGCAATAGTTTTTCAACTATATAAATTGTAATTCAAAATTCGAAAACCAATTGAAAATATTTATTAATTTCGACGGTTTAACCGTCATCGTCAGAATATATGATTTTTTCAAACAAAATTTATTTATATAGTGCAGTTAATGATTATACAATCAATACGTAATCAGTACATCATTTAAAAAACTATCAACAAAGTTGTAGAGAGTGCAGTTTGAACATTAATTTTACGATCCAAAGATCTTATATATAACGCTTCACATGTCACTCTCTCCCAATAATTTTTAAATTGAGTGCACAGAATATTAAAGTGTTGGGAAGTTATAACTCCTTTACATTGACTTCCATGTCTTGCAATGTTACTTCCACCTTCATTGCGACTGTGTTCCTGGATTCTCTTAGGAACACAGTCGCAATGCATTTATTCACCTTGAATTACCCCCAAAACACTCATTTTGACTGGAACATAAAACAGATCCCAGGGGTACTGACCTGGATACTCCATAACCATACTACTTCCTGAAACCTTCTCTTCATTCCGGCAATTTTCTAGTAAAATCTTTCTCCGTGTTTGCTACTCAAATCAACCAGATTTGTTTAAAAGAAATCGAAATGCGTGCATAAGAAATTTATTTTGAGAGACATGTTACATTTCATCTGCATGTATGATTTGATCATATGTTCAACCAGTTGTACATAGTTTGAAGGATTGTTGTTATCGAGGAAATTCTGGACTAAATCTTTGAATTCATTTCATGCAATTAGCTCGGCTCCTTTTAACAGTACTTCAAACTGTTGTTTCCTAAGAAGTTTCATAACATCTGGTTTCAAAAAAATTCCTTCTTTTATTTAGGTATCAATAATAAGTTGAAACAGCCTTTTTAGATATTAAAATGATTCCCTTCCTTATTTATTGCATTACAAAGATTTTCATAAGCCCGAGTTTGATATGAAATGGGAGTAATATAATTATTTTGAGATCAATAAGCAATTCATGTGAGATGTTCTTCTGTCCTGGTAAGAAACGTTTACGCTGATGCTATTCTTTTCGTAAAAAGTTTGAAGTCCTTGCTCGGCTGTCCCACTTGCATATGAAGTAGATGTATTTTGTGTATCCGAGCTACAGTCCTAGAAATATTGCTATCATTATCAAATCCGCATATATTCTTCAGTTATATTTATTATAGTTTATGTACTTCAATATCTTTTTGTATTTTCATAGATTTCTATCATTTTAACAGCATATGCCACTGTAAATTATGGATAAAATTTCTATTAGGGAGCAAAACAGCTCTTAAACTAAATTTTGTTGTATCATGAATAGTCTCCTTTTGTTTGGACTGTACTGACCTCCAAGTGCAGAAAATAATCCATCAATGTTTTTGCAGAGCTATATATTGTAACTGTTCAAGTCTGCATAGTACTTGATTACGGAAAACTGAAAGTCTTTTTCCAAGTGAGAGAAGACTCCATTCTTGCAATTTTGAACCCAGAAATTCGGCATCTCTCTTTGACAATCTCGGACTAAATATTTAAATCAGATTGGTTAATGAAATGAGGATTTCTTAAAAGTGGTAGGCTCAAAGTTCAAATCATCAACCTTTTCCATGTTTTTCGTTGCAGCTTCGTTTATTTCTTCTTCATCCAAGAAGTTCAAGGTCTATGGAGCTCTTGGCACAGGAACAGAAATATCATGGGGTACATGTCTCATTCCCGATGGTAAATTGGATATTCAATTAATTTCTTATTCTTTGCAGAAAACCTAGAAACATTTGTTTGGTGAAATAACAGTCAGTCACATGATTCTTAGGCACTCGTCGTATCATAATAATTGCAAATGACATGGTGTTCTTCGTACTTTTCAGCCATGCTTTGAGGATAACATTATATTTTATACAACAAACATATAGAACCCATGATTTTTCCTGGTCTCAAACTTTTCATCCAAAATAGAACTCATAGTTATTTCTAACTAGAAAAGTTATACTTCTTTTCTGAGTTCTAGAACTGAATTCACAACAGATACAACAAAATATTTCAGTACTGTTTCGACATTTCCTGGATCTTTTATCTATCAGATTTTTTAAATCTCAGAAAACAACAAAAAATTTTAAATCAATAAAAATAATAGTTACAAAGGAATATTGAACGAAATATATTTAAAAAAGTAATTAAAACTAGTAAAAATCAATAAAAATAATCAAAATACAATTATTTGGGTATGGATAAGCGTGTCTAGACTTTGCTATTTGAATGAAAAAACACATTATTGTTAAAATAGTTTTTTTCGAAACGTTTATAATAACGGAACTAATATGGATATTGTAATCACATCAAGATTGTATTTTGTTGAGAATTATACATTTCTTAGCCATCGTTGATTTTTATTCAATGTGGAATATTTTAAATCTTTGCACGTGGACCGAATTGTAACTGATCGAGACTATTGCGATGTTTGCATGTTGGATCGTGTTTACGATCAGCTCGTGTTCAGATTCGATGGCGGTCTTTTATCAATTCATGATACATCATTCCAGTTCTACAGTTCTGTTGTTTTTACTATTTGTTTTCTAGTATTCTGTATCAAGTAATGATCTCGGGTCCTTGTTGAATTTTGTCGTCATCATTTTATCAGGGCAACGTCCATTGTCAAACATAACACCTTGTTTACGACGAAAGAACAAGTAATTATTTGATTCATCGATCAAAATAATTGTTCTCTTTTTGATAGAACAGACAATAGTTAGTAATATGTTCGGAGTACTTCGTATCATTTTCTTCTAAATTCATACTCGCAACTGAAGATGTAACATTCTTTATGAAAATTAAATCATAGTCTAGTTAGAATTTGAAAGTGCTTATGTATACGCTTTTACGAAATTCCTCTGTTGAAGCTTATTCCAAAATTTATCTCAATTCAGAGTATCAGCGAGTCTATAAATTCTTATATTTTAAGTTCTTCTGCACCCTCCTTTTCAAAGTAGCTTCTTTTGAATTTTACGAATCTAGTCTTAAGCTTTTCATGTATTTATTTCAATGACGTTATATACCGGCTTCTAATTGTCTCCATTTTGTTGCGATAGAATCAAAAAGTCATAAAAAACAGATAAATTATAAAACCAAAACAGTAAATTAAAACAAAATAATCGAAAACGATCATGACTTATAAACAAAGATGAGCGCAGAACAGGAGCAATCATAATACAATGTGATACAATAGTAGAAAGTACATTAAAAATTATATAAAAAGTGTAAAGTTCCGATAAAAAGCGAATAATTACAAGTCAATAATCAATAAAATGGAAATGATGTACGAAATAATTCAATAAAAAATCTGTTAAAATTAGTATAAAATTTAGAATAATCATACAAGTAAAATAAGACAAAAAGCCAGAAAATCCATCAAGAAATGATAAAAGAAATAACAAAAATGAAACTAAAATAATAAATAATAATTAATAAACAATAGTGAAAATATGAAGAAATAAATGAGTGGAAAATCTGAGAAAATCGTCCAAAAAATCTGTAAAATACTCGCGAGCAATAAATAATAATAATCGTATCGAAAATTTGTAGGAAAGTGGCAAATAAATCTAAAATCAGATAAATTGGAACATCACCAAGAAACAAAATAATAATAAAATCCGCAAAATAGCTGTAGAAAAAATCGCAAAATAATAGGAAAAATCCTAAAATAGCCAAAACGATGAAAAACAATCAAAACAAACATCAAATAACAAGATTTCAAGAAAAATAATTAGAAAATGTATTATTACGTTATTCTAATCGATAAATGAGGAAAACCAATAGTAAATAATCGGTAAAAGTTGGATAATTGAATGTTATTTTAATATTCAATTATTGTCGTTGTTTTAATATTTGATTATTTGTGTTAGAATTTAAATATATATTTATTCTTGAATAATTTCGATTGTGTTCTTACTGGCCACATCAGCCACTCAAATCTCGAAACCAAACCGGTGATTTGCGCAGTGAGCAGAGCAGAAGAGAGAAGAAAATTATTTTCAAAATTACCACTTGCTGCTCAAGAAGCACGGGCACCGAATGTATCATTTTTTGATGGTAAATCGGATAACGCAGGGAAATGGCTGAACGAAACAAAGGATTTTGCGTTATTCAACCAAATGGAAATGTCGTTTGCCTTCGACATGCTTCTACGAGGGGACTGCAGTCTGTTATGGAACGAATTTAGTGCAAATCGGAAAGATTTGTCGAACGAAGAAGTGTCCAGATGGTTTCTATCAACATTTACCAAACCGAGGAGTGTCGTGAACAAAGTCAAGGAGCTGAGCAACGTTTCTCAACGACACGACGAACGATATCAATGTTTCGAGTTACGGATAAGATCATTAGTTACCGAAATTTTTAAAACGCCAGAAGCAATGGATGAAATTATTAAAGCATTTGTAGTACATGGCATACATAATGATAAGCTACGAGAAGCATTTATTTTAGAACCGGATATGCCATCAGAAAAGCGTCTTACAATGGCCAGTATGCTCGAGCAATTGACTCCTAAATCAGTTACAGCAGTTTTACCAAATAGGATGAGATATTCTGATGCTGTTAGAAAACCAAACATGGATAATTATCAACCTCGGAAAATTGGATTTCACCAACCACAAGGAAGGGAAAACAAACAATTAATAATAAAAAATGAAAATTCCAATAATCAGCCAATACTCTCGAACCAACAACGAAATTTCCAGAACGAATCAATGAAGTCGATTACCAAGAGATATTGTTATAGAGCTTGGTGAAGACAAGAACCACGGCCTGATTTTTTTAAAACCGGGTCACTGTTTTTGTTGCGGAGAAGCGGGACATAGAAGAATTGACTGTCTTTTAAATGGAAGATGACTAGTTTGTGGGAAAGAAGGTCATAATTTTCGAGATTGTTATAAAATACACAAATCCAATAGGAGAGAAGCCACCTCGCAACCAATTTTATGCATACAAGAAGAAGAAGATTTGATTGAAGACATCAATGATTTTAATGATTCAGACAGCAACTCAGAAGTTCAATTTAGGAAGCAAGAAAAAAATGGTCCGCAACCCACAATAGCTATCTCGTCCGTCGGGTTGCATCAATAAAGGAAATAAATTTCAGAAATAGAAAAAATACAGTGAAGAATAAGAAGATGTATCAGAAGACAGATGGTAGATTATGGAGCAGGGTTGTATGCAATGGGACAGAGTTCGAGATGTTGTGGGATTCAGGAGCTTCCGTTTCAGTAATGGATGTATCATGTCGGAAGGAAATGGGTGGTCCACCGTTGAAGCCGTAAAGTGAGAAGTTGATTGGTGCTTTTTCGTCGGGCAGTGGAGCATGTTTAGGTAAAAGTAAAATCAATGTTCAATGGGGCCACAAACAGAATACAATAGAAGTATATGTTGTGAAGGGCTTAGTACCAGTCTTTTTCGGGGGGGTATAGACATCATGAAGATGTTCGGAGTATGTCTTAAAGAAGTATTCGTGATGGAAACCAAGAAGCAGCTGTACAGATAAATACACAGTTGAGAGTGGACAAAGCACTTAATATTTTTGCTTCAAAGAATATCCACAACATTATTCGACAATATGGATATATATTCATGACTTCTACTTTATATTTGGGACACACAACTGTTTTAAAACACCACATTAAAACAACTGGTTCACCAGTGACCATAAATCAGAGAAGATTATCTCTACATTTGGAAACTGAAGTGAATATCCTGATAAAGCAGTTATTAGAAAATCAAGTCATAAAGCCCTGTCAAAGTCCATGGAACTCTCAGCTGGTAGTAGTAAAGAAAAAGGATAATAATATTCGAATGTGCTTGGATTTCCGACCATTAAACGCGATTACAGAAAAATTCACATTTCCGGTGCCAGATATCTACTGCATTTTGGATGCACTGAGTGGAGCAGTTATGTTCTCTTCTATCGACTTGGGTAGTGCTTACTACCAAGTGGAGTTGACAGAGGAGTCAAAATTGAAAACCGCTTTTAGTAACAAAATTGGACAATTTTGCTTCAATCGCTTACTTTTTGGATTGTGTACTGCTCCAGCAACTTTTCAAGCTTTAATGCATTAAATATTTCACGATATGCTGTATAAAGGAGTGATTGTGTATCTGGATGATATTTTAGTGTACAGTTCCTCTGAGAAGGGTCATGATGTATTGACAAGACCCAAGAATGAACGCAATTGAGTTGCACATTTTGGAACCTGTGCTTCATTAATCGATTTGATTTTATCTTCACATGTTTCTATTCCTTTGCTACTTTGGAGGAAGTATAGCTTGAGGAAGGTTTTAGTCGTTTTGCAAGTACAGGTCTTAAAATCAATCCTCAGAAGTGCCGTTGAAAGAGTTTGAAGTTAGATTTTTAGGACATGTAGTAAGTAGCAAAGGAATAGAAACATGCGAAGATAAAATCAAATCGATTAATGAAGCACAGGTTTTAAAATGTGCAACTCAATTGCGTTCATTCTTGGGTCTTGTCAATTAATACCGGTGATTTATCAAAGATTTTGCTAAAATATCAAAGTCTTTATATGCGGCCAGTGCCGCTAAAGAGAAATTTTTCTGGTCACAGGAGTGTGCAGACAGTTTTGATGAACTTAAAAAGTGTCTTTCTACAAGTCCGGTATTATGCTTCCCTAATATTAACCAAAAAATGGTGTAACCAAAAAATACAGATGCCAGCTTCTCTGCTATTGNAGGGGTATTAAGTCAAATTCAAGAAGATGGATCGGAACGGGTGATAGCTTACGGATCGAGAACCCTGAGTGAGCACGAAAAGGGCTACTGTGTTACCAAAAAGGAATTGCTAGAGATTACATGCTCCATTTCAAGCATAATTTATATGGAAAAAGTTCTTGTCTCGTACCGATCATAAAGCACTTTTATTTATGTCCCAGACAAGCAAACCACTCAGTTCTCAATTTCAAACATGGATTGAAGATCTGTCGGGTTTTCAATATGACTTGCAGTACAGGAAAGGATCAGAACATTCAAATGCAGATGGGATCTCAAGATTGTCAGAACCATTGTGCGCTCAATGTATGACGAAAAATGCGGAGCTAAAAAAAGTAAGAGTAAAGTAAAGTATTTAAACACTTGTAGCACGATGGATCTCTACCATATCAAGGACATCCAACGAGAAGATAAAAATATTCTGGAAATTATTACTTCATTAGAACTTAATGAACCACCTTCAATAGATCAGTTATAAGGTCCCTTGTGGGAACACATTAATCACTTGATATTAGAAGATGAATTGCTGTTCTATCGGGATGGACATATAAGACGCGTGGTTGTTCCAGAAGCTGCTCAACATCGATTAATTCAGTACATTCATCAAGATTTATGTCACATAGGATATAAGAAGTTGTATGAATGTATGCGGGATATCTATTTCTGGTCAATTGAGAAAGTTTTTAGAGAATGTGTTATTTGTGCAAAACGGAAGGTATTAACAACACCATCTAAGGAGACATTTTTACCCCGTGATGACAAAACATTATTTCAAGAAGTTGTAATGGATATTGCACATTTTTTACCTTATAAAACAGGAAAGAAATATGTACTTGTTGGACAGGAAGCCGTGTCTCCGCGATATTTTAGAAAGAGATGAATTGTTTTTCATTGTACATGTCGGTTGAAAAGTGCTTTTCATTTTATTGAACAAAATATTCAGCGGAATCCCATCTCGTTTACGCAATTCAAATATGGCGATATCCCAACCGAGAAAATGATGATACGCATCTTTATCTGCCTGGAAAACTTCGAGTGATAGAGCACTCTTTTTCGATGTTATGATGAATTCAGGCACCAATTTTAAATTGCCTGAACAAATGACTTTCAGTTGTTCATCTTTATATTGGCTTTTAACTTCATGTCCGAATATTTCCCATATTTTTATTATTTTTGTCAATTTATTTCTATATATTTAAATCGCCGTAAAATTATTTGAAGACTTTTTTATTTTATTGACAAAATTCTCTTTTTAAATTGAAATTGAAAATTGACGATTGTTCACAAAATTTTATTTAAAAACTGAGACAGATTGGCGCATTTATTTTTTTAAGCTAATTTTTAAAACTGTGATAACAATTCACAAAATTAACAAATCTTCACACACACACACACTCAACCAATCAATTATTAACATATCATACACACAATACACACTACATTCAGACATTCATGCATCACACATACCTTTTTTCACATTGGTTGTTAAGATTGAGAAGATTGATTACAATGCAAAAAATGGAGGCTCACAATTTGATTAATTATCACATTCAAATTGTGAATGATTTTAGAGAATCTTGCAAAGATTTCTTTCACAATTGGCCTCAGTTATCGTTAACGAAAAACATAAATTAACGAATTGATCGATTTTACGATTATTTTATCGATATCGCTTTGATTTTGATTTATTTAAATTTTTTATCTTTTTGGAAATACAATAAATTAACATTTTTCAACTGTTTATCGATGAATTTCGATGAATTTAAAGTGATTTATTGGGTCAATTATTAATCTTATTTATTTACTTTTTATTTTTGCTAATTTAATTTAATTTTTATTTTAATTTATTTAATTACTTAATTTAATTATATATTTTATTTATGAATTTCTGAAACTGGCAAAAATGTTCGGTCAAATCGGCAATTCTCCGCTCCACTTGTGATGGTTGATAGATTTAACAAGGTCGTTGTAATGGTTCTTCTTCGTAACCAAGATGAAAACACGTTGATTGCTGCTATTAAAAAAATAGATGGATTTATCGATTCGGGAAACCCAGATCATTTTTATCAGACAGTGGAAAAACTTTTGAAGGCAACAAATTGCGGGAGATGTGTAAAACCTTCAATATATCTCAAGAATTTTCGTATCCGTATCAACACCAATCCAATGGATTAGCAAAGCGCACGATTCGTTCATTGCGTGATATGGTAGTTACTTCTAGTGCATCTCAAAATGATTCTCTAGATTGGGAAGATCTACTTCCAAAAATTGAATTTCTTCTGAATACAACTTGACAAAGCTCTATCGGATGTACTCCATTTGAGGTTTTATTTAGACAGAAGCTGAATTTGCATGGTACATTCAATAGATTACCCCATACACAATCAAATCCGATGACAATTGAACATAATTCTAAGTCTGTCTATCGATTACAGATGCCAGATGATTAAAAACGAGGACATAGAATTTTTCAGGTAGGAGAGGAAGTGTTAGTAAAGGTGGAACCTTATAAATCGAGGAAAGAGGGATTCAGATATGAAGGGCCATATAAAATTGTAAAATTCCTCACTCCTCATCAAGTGGTTCTGAAGTATCCCAGATCCTTGAAACCGCGCCGCATTGAATGGTTGAAACAGTATACAAGACCTTCAAATTAACGAGGCGGAAGTTGGATAATTGAATGTTATTTTAATATTCAATTATTGTCGCTGTTTTAATATTTGATTATTTGTGTTAGAATTTAAATATATATTTATTCTTGATGGATTTCGGTTGAGTTCTTACTGTAAAAATTGAAGTAAATTCCCAAAAATACGGTAAAAAATAAACGACGGAAAATATAGGAAAATATATAATAAAAGAAGAAAAAAATCAAAAAGAAATATCAAAATTCATCGATTCGAAAATCAGTTAAAATTACAAACTATCGATCCATTTACATGGAAAAAATAACAAAATTCGCCAAAAATCAGATATAATAAATATCACAAGAAAATCACGAGAACGTGAACGAAAAGCAAGAAATTCGCCAGAATTTGCGAAATAAAAATCATCCATTAAATAATAATGATTTGATCAATCGAGGAGTCTATATTATGTGATGGCGAAAACGATAATCCGGAAAATAACTAAATATGAATTCAGTTGTTTTAGTGCATGGAGTAAAGTGTGAAAATTTGAAAAATTCCAAGAACTCTGAGTGGTTTACAGTTTCGTGTAATTTATCGTTGTTATTTACCGAATTTAACGAACAAGCTATCGCGGCAGATCATGTCAATTAAATTGGGAGACATAATCGGGCGATATGACGGAAATAAGGATTTTGCTGAGTAGATCGCGAAGTTCGAGTTGGTAGCGCGGCTCCAGAAGCTGGAAGGTTTAGAAACTTTAATGCCGCTGTTTTTGTCGAAATGAGCGATCACTGTATACGACGGTTTGGAGGACGACGAGAAACTGGAATACGGGAAATTGAAGAATGCAATGCAGAGAGCGTTCTGTATCAACCGAATAACAGCGTTTCACGAACTATGCCGTAGAAGACTGGCCGATAGTGCACCGTTGGACGTTTATGTGGCGGACATCGCGAATCGCAAAGTCTTTTCCTCCCTGGAATCGGCCAAGGAGTATCACCAAATCTCAGTTGAGGAAACTTCAATTGTCAAGACAGCCGTCATAACACCATTTGGTCTATTCGAATTCCTTCAAATGCCATTTGGTCTCCGAAACGCCTCACAAACGTTCCAGCGGCACATCGATATCGTTCTCAATGGCTTGTCAAATACTGAAGCTTACATCGACTATATTGTCATGGCATCCCAAGATATCACGACTCACTAACAACATCTCTCAGAGACCCTTTCGAGGCTTAATTCGAACAATTTGAAATTGAAACTTTCAAAATGCTCATTTTTCAACCCAGTGTTAAATTCCTGGGACATATCATATCACAAGATTGCATCCGTCCACTGCCAGATCGCATCAAAGCTATCACGGAGTTTCCCCGACCAGAAATGGTTACACTTTGCGCAGTTTCCTATGGATGGTCAACTACTGCCGCAGGTTCGTCTCTCACATATCAGAGACATTAACTCCGCTCACGGACATGTCTTCTGGTCCGAAGAAACAACGCCTAGTCTGGTCAGATAATGCGATAACGGCTTTCCAACAAATCAAACAAGATATTGCACAGACAACTTCCCTGTACTATCCAGATTGGTAATTACCGATCACATTAACAACAGACACATCCATCATCGCGATAGGAGCTATTCTGACGCAAGTGCGCGACAATAAACCCGAACCTTTAGAGTTTTTCTCACACAAACACTCGTCCGCATAGTAGTAGGGAAAAATGGGCATTCTCCCAACAAGACTCCCTCTCCCCCGGGAACGGTCGCGATCACCCTAGCAACGGTTCCGGTTCACTTGACAACGCTTCTGATTGGTTCCCGGCACCCTAGCAACGGTCGCGATTACTCAAAAACACTTCTGATTGGTCGGCGGTTCCCGTGCAACGGTCGCGATCACCATAGCAACGGTTCCGATTACCTTAGCAACGGTTCATTTTGACAGTTGATAGGTATATTTGAAGGTTGATATGATGATTTTGATGGTTGTTGAGGTAAATGTGATGGTTGATGGTATGTTTGATGAGGTTATTTTGATGGTTGTTGAGGTATATTTGATAGTTGATATGGTGATTTTGATGGTGGTTAAGGTAAATGTGATGGTTGATGATATGGTTGATAAGGTATTTTTGATGCTTAATATGGTAAATTTGAAGGTTGATAGCATGATGACAATGTTTGATAATGTAGTTCTTTTAGTACTTTATATATTATTCAGCATTTTCTGTTTTTTTACATGTTTAGCTGTGTATTGATATGATGGATGCAATACGTTAACATGATGTATACAATACGTTGAAACAATATATTCGAAAAAGCACTAGGTATCAATTTTTTCAAAAATGTTGATATTGAATCTGACTATTCATATATGAGCTACTATCCATATGTTCAAACAGATTTTTCATATTTTGCTTGCTTCGTCTTATATACCCTATGAGAGATCTCCCTTACTTTACACTATAATACATAACATCTAAATAAAGCACTATGTATTGATTTTTTCTAGAATCTAAGATCATATTCCGTCTATTTACCTATGGGTTACTATCCATGTGTTCAGAGAGATTTTTGATATTTTTCTTCCTTGGACCTGTACACCCTACGGGCATTCTACTCCACTTTAAACTTTAAAACACAACATCTCAATAATCGATATTTGTGCGTTTTTTTAAGAATCTAAGATCATATTCCGGCTATTTACCTATGGGTTTCTATGCATGTGTTCAGACAGATTTTCGATATCTTACTACCTTCGCCCTCTATACCCTATGGGTATTCTGCCCCACTTTTAACTATATTATATTAAAACATGAATATATTGCACTTTGTACAATTGTTAACTTATTAATTTTGCACACTGCACTAAGCCTATTATTTTCAATACCATTTGAAAACATAAAAAATAATATCAACTTTTATTTTACAACATGTGTTGAATTTCTATGGATTTACTGCCAATCCATCTCTGTATTGTTATGTTTCTTTTCAAAATAAAATTATCTAATGTAGACTGGCGTCATAATTAAGACAAATGTGTGCCAAAGACATTTAAAGTTACTTTAGCAACGGGTGTCTAAAAGACAGTGCATTTCTCTATCTTTAATGTAAAAATCTATACTTGGTCTACCATCCAGTTTGTCATATTTAATATTAAACTTTGTTATATTTAAAATTTCTTCATTCTTCGTTTTGCTTCTTTTTTCTTCAATTTTACTACAAAAACAGTTTCCTTCACATTCTTCTTTCCAACAATCTAATTTACAAACTATGAGGGGGTTATTTCCAGTCATGCAATTACATATACTATCACACACATCATCATATTTATTTTTATCACTTAATGAAGCACATTGATCACCTCTCCTTGCGATCATGCCTCTTCGTTTCCCTGATCATTTTCATATCTTTGTCTTTTATCTGAGAAGACTCTTTTAGTTAACTTTCCTTGATTTGATCTAGTCTCTTCGTATTCGCTGTCCTCATTGCATTCATCCATTTCTGCAACTGGGTATTGACGATTTTGAGGTATATTATGGTATCCTGCATTATTTTTTTCTTCCAATCGCTGTTTCTACTGTACTGTTCTCTTTCCTTGAATCTATATTTGTTGAGATAACATTGAGTTATATAACGGCCATTTCTGCTGCAGTGAGTACACTTCAAATTTGGGCAATCTCTTCTTATGTGGCTTTCTTCTTGATATGCATAACATTTTACAGTTCTGTAATAATTGTTTTTCAGTTTGAATCCAGTATTTCATTGGTTCCTACTGTTGTGTTCGTAATGTCTATGCGGGGTTCTTTCGTTGTGTACAGCTTTGCGTCTAGTTACGGTGTTCCAATCACCTTGTTTATTTACCCTCCTATATGCTGCCACTGTTTCATCACTTTCCATTTTACGTAGTTCGTACAAGTTGGTAACTACGCTTTTTATATCTTTGGTTTCAGTTGTTCCTCTCAGTTTTAATTCTTTTTTGATTTCATAACTGTCAACCATATTTAAACATGCAAGGTTGAGTAGTTCTTTTTTAGACAATTTTTCTTTTGTTAATATATTCACAAGTTCCTCTTGTCGTGTTCCCTCTTTTTTCAACATTTTTGTAAGCTGAGAGCCCCCATCCGTTTGTTAGAGTTCAACGGCAACTCGTGTGTGCTTTGTGCTCTTTTCGATGATCACTCATGGTTGAAGGGAACAGACGCGCCTCCTTCGCGCACATCAACGA